>PGCI01000571.1:0-27142 GCA_002873125.1 Puccinia coronata f. sp. avenae | reverse complement strand
TTTTTGGAGTTGGGCCAAAAGTTATGCCAGAGTTGCCAAAGACCAACTCCCATCAGTCACATTTTTGTTGTGGTGCTTGGTGTATGCTTGTTACATTTTTGTGACATTTGAATTTGTACTCTGGTGCACAATTGTGCAGTAGAGTACCAATTCAGATTTCACAATGGTTTACAGGTGTGTGAAAGGTTTCAAAGGCTGCTCTTGCCGTTTTGACCGGACATAGGTTAAAATGGGACAACATGGTTGAAATTCCAAACAATTCTTTGCTGGAAAGTTTGGTCCAAGGCATAAAATGTGCATATGGGGGTAGGTAAAAAGCCAAAGATCAAGATTTTAAAATTCCTAAAAAATGCAGGACCAACTTATACAATGCAGAATTGTGGCATCTCAAAAATAGAAGATGGTGAATTCATTCCTTTCAATAAATCCATTATGTTGAAGTTCTTTGGCTCAAAAAAAAGGAAAAGAAGGTAATTTCTTGGAATGAAATGATCAACAAGAAAGTATAATCTTAAAATGATGATGAATTCAGAACCCTGGGTTTTTTAGTATCAGTTCAGGTTTGCATGCTCCAAGTTTTCCACTTGAGCTCAACATAACATCACTACATATCAAGCAACACATGCTATGAAATTACCCATGAGTTCAAACTGAATTCCAGTTGAACATGCAGTTTACATGTGACTACCTGCAAACACACTTCAAACCACAAGAGAGTTATGAGTTGTGCAATGGCACCCGTCGACAGGTGCCATGAAATCTCCCCTGGTGCATCTGCATCATGCTGGCCATGGGGTTGTAGCGGCAACGCCAAGAATTATCCTGGTTCCTCTTGTATGGTCTGTGGTACTGAGGACCGGTGCTGTGGGGCTGCTCGGTGAACTGGTGTCCTTCATGGGGAGGGAGGAGCTTCTCTTGTGGTGGGTAATTTGGCGGGTGTTGATGTAATTGGTTGGCGTAATATTCCTGACCGTAATACTGGTGCGTGGGTTGGTGGACTGGTGGTGCCATGACATGCTGAGGGGGGGCTTGGTTGTCCTGGAAATGGGTTATGATTTGCTCGACCACCATTGGCACTACCTGGTGTCCAGTAGGTGGTCGCGTTGGCAGCAGCGCCAGCAAGGGGTGTATGTGGACCGGTTGCGCTAGGTGTTGATTGGTTGACGCCGGTCTCATCCGCGTATTGACGTCTGGGAGCGTCAACTGTTTGTTTTGCAGGGGTAACCTCTGATGGAGGGCTGGGTTCTGGAGGTATGGGCTTGTATGCAGCCGCGTGTTCAAGGCCGGTTCCTGGCGATGGGTAGTAAGCGCCTGGGAATCTTGGTCCTCTCTGGCTATCCAGCCTTCCAAAATTTCCAGCATGCACTGGGTCCCTAGCAGGCTCTCCAAGGCGTCCTGGGACAAAATCGCTTGGTTGAGCGCTAGTCTCATCATCGGGTGATTGTTCTGTTCCTTCGCATTCACAAACAGTAACCATTGCCCGTGAAAGACATCTGAAATCGTCTCCGCTGGGTCTGGCAGTTGTGGAGCTTCCGTCATCTTGCGGAGAACCAACTGGTTCCGAACGGGAGTAGTGGACTCCGTTGATCTGGGAGGGGGCGGCGGCTGCTGGTCTCGCCTTGTGACTAAGAAATCTTGTTGCTCTATAGGCTGAGGGACTGGCGTGGATCTGGTCAACACCAAGGCTATGGAAGCTGCCCGCAAATTTACTTCCGACGGAGTCAGCCCTCTGTGAGGGTTGTACTGCGGATGAGTTTTGGTTAAGTGATCCAGCTCGTCGAAGCCCATCAAGGGGGGCAAGCTGTTCTCTAGCTTGGCAAAGGCGCTTGAGCGCGGCAGGGCTGGGAGTATGTGATGGCCCTCCTCTCGACGAGGTTCCATCTCCGCTTGGTTGGCCTGAGAATGGGCCTGTATTTGAGTATACTCAAGCGGATCTTGAGTCCTTGCGGCCATTGGCGGTTGGCTGGAAGGCGGCATTAAGTTGCTTGGGGGCAGAGGAGCCAACGGGAACGGCTCCTTTGGTTGAAGGTAGCTGGGGAGTGGCCTGGGAGGCTCCGTGCTGCTGTTCAACTGCGGCATTATTTGCGGCTTTGGTGGCAAAGACACCAAGTTGGGTGTTTTGTTGCTGTTTGCAATGCTGTTGCTCGGCGCGTTGTTGATTTCTGGCGGCGGCGGCTTGTTGCTCAAAAGAAAGGTCCTTGCCATTTCTAAGGTGAGCACCCATGTTAAAAGGGAGTAAGGTACGGGTAAGTGGTTGTTGCGAGGAGTTTAAGTAGCAATATGGAAAGAACCAGAGACAAAGGAAGGTTACGGGACCTTGCTTTTTGGGAGGTTCCTTGTCCTTAGTTGCCTTCGGAGCCTTACACCAGGGGAGATTTTATGGCACTTGCATTCCAGTGCCACAGTGTGTGTTTTTACTGCAACCCCTGCCCAGTCAACCTACAATCAACGTTCAGATAAACTTGAAATCATGGTGATGTGGGCCAGGTTATCTGGGCAACATCTTCTGAAGTCAACCACAACAAATGCTAATATCCAGAGGATCAGAATTGTAATTTTAGGATGAATGACTCCACAAATCATGTAGAACTCAGGCTGAACTCAAATCATTCTTATGATTTTATGAATTTTTACATGGCCCAGTAATGATTGGGCCATTTTTAAACAGCTTCTCAAAATACAATAAATCAAGATTTCCATTCCGCAACATGTGAAGAAATATTCTAGTGAACAAGTTTGTCTCAACCCTCATGGATCATTTCTTGGCACTTTCTAAACAATTTTTAATCTAAACAACTTGAAGAAAACTCTTTTGTATACCCTAGATGGCTGAAAATATATTTATCACAAGGATCCTAATCATATTTAGAACATGTAGACCTAAATTTAGAACTCCAATGTCACTTAGCTGTTCAATTTTGCCAATGTTATACACAATTATATACGTCCCCTGGTTTGTAGATTTTGTGAAATCCTGATTTTACCAAAAAGAATTCCATTTAAATTAGAAAAGGTATATAATCAAATTTTTATCCAAGACATCTGAATTTTTAACCTCTTCACAAAGATGAGTGGGACACCTGCTAGTAGTTGGCCTCCGGAATATGCCTCTTTTAATAAAATTTCGACTTAAATATTTTCAAGGATCATTTTTGCTCAGTCACTGTGCATTTTGCACAGTGACTGTGCATTTAACATGTTTTAGATTTGCTTTATTTTTTAGATTGAACTTGGTCCACAAGTTGGACTAGAGTTGCCAGATACCAACTCCCATTGGTGACCCTTTTCCTTTTTTTGTGGTGCTTGGTCTTTTCTTGTTACATGATTGTGAAATCTGAATGAGACCCTATTGCGTGCCCGTACAACAGGGTATGCATTCAGATTTCAAAACATTTCACAGACATGTGACAGGTTGAAAAGGCCGTTTGCACTGTTTTAACCAAAAAATGTGTAAAATGGGACACCTTGGTCACAAATCCCAACAATCCTTTGCTGGAAAAGTTGGCCTGAGCCAAAATATGTACGTGTGGGGGTAGGTTCAGAATCAATTCTTCATATTTTTGAATTACTATAAACTGCCAGACCAAATACAATGAATTGTGGCATCTCACAAACGTAAGATTGTGAGTTCAGTCCTTTATCAGAAAAAATGCATATTTTTCCTTTTTGCCTTGAACAAAAGTAGATAAAACAGAATTTCATTGACTTTGATAATGAAGAAAAGTAAATGGTTTTAAAAGAATAATGATATCAGAATCATTATCGTTTTGGTATCAGTTCAGGTTTGTTGCTTCATTTTTTGACATGAGTTCAATATAACATCATGTATACATCAAGTAACACATGCTGTGATATTCCCAGTGACTTGGAACTGCATTAATTGAATCATGCAGGATGAATGTGATTGCATTCTAACACAGTTCAAACCCAAGAAGTGGTATGAGTTCAGCCATGGCACCCGTCCACAGGTGCCACAAAATCATCCCTGGTGTTAGTGGCAGTGACTTTGATTCTAGCCAAACGACGAGCTGGGGTCTTCTTCTTTTTAGGGACAACGGATCTATCTACGCAATGTTCAGGAGGCACCGGTTGTGGAGGCCTGGTAGCTATTGAGTTCCAAGCTTCCGGGTTGATCAAATTGCCCTCGGCGGCTTCAACAGTAGGTTAATCAGCTATACGCTCAGGCTTGTCGGCAAGCTGGACCTCTTCTGACAAAGAATCAGAGAGATCAGATGATACAAATAAGTCTTTGAAGGTTAAATCCTTCACTTCCTTGGCAAAGCAAGATTGCGTGGAAGTAATGAGGAAAATAATCAAGCAAATTAGTCTTGATGACGGCCAACAAGATTTTGGCAGAGGTTCTAGAAGGAGTTATGAAAAAGGAGGAATATAAAAAACATTTTGGCAGCACTTCTAGCTGTGTTTTACTGGAAAAGGAGAGTAGGAAAGGCCTTATGAGAAAATTTTTGTTCTTTTGATTTTTTAATGATGAAGAAGATTAGAGTTTTTAGAAGCTTGTTTAGCTTAAAATTAAGATTCTTTAGAATGATTAAGATGAAAGAGGAGAGGTCTAGGATGAGATATTTCCCAATGAGGCCCCCAATTGTGAGCCAATGTCTCTACAGTGACAGCAGGGCACAAGGTTTGGGGGACACTAGTTGTATTCCTAAGGATATAGGAAAACAACTAGAAGGAAGAAAAGAAGAGGAGAGGAGAGAAAGAAGAAAAAGAGAGAAGAGATAAAGTCATTTAAGACTGATTTAAGCTTTTCTATCCTAAAAAGGGGATTGTTGAAATTAAGAGCTGTTGGCGCAAGGAAAGGATTGTTGAGAATGGTGGCGCAAAAAGATCGAAGTCTTTTTGGGAAAGGCTCACGGAAAAAGAATGAAAGAACCAATAGTTTTTATTCACTGAACTAGGCTAGCTTAAATAGACTAAGTACAAGTGGTTAGAATGTGGTTTGGCAAAAATGAATAAAAGACATTTTTGAATAAAAACTGAGAGAAGACAAAATAAGTTGTTGAAAAAGACAAACTTGGACAAAACATCTCATTCTCTTTTATTTAGGCTAGATGAGTCAGTCAAGATAAAGTATTTTGAATCACAGATACTATGAGGCATTAATTCAAAGTAATCAGTTTTTAAGAATCAGATAATGAACTAGAAAAAGAAAGAAATCATTGAAGAGACATGAGTTGTTGATAAAATAATTCAACAGAAAAAAAGCTACTAATGACTATAGTTCAGTCCAGATCAGGAAGATTCAAGAAAGGGAAAAATGGGGAATAGGACAGAGGGAGACAGAAAGAGAAAAATTCAACAGAGATTGGTTTAAGTGGAGAAGACTCAACGCCTCCTCTCTTGAAGAAACAGAGAGTGTACAGTCAGAGACTGCCTTGATTTTTAATGCCAAAGGAAACTGGCAAAGATTATTTATCAGGGAACCTATGTGGATTTAAGCTGCAGTCCACAGAAGCAATAAGATGAATGTTTTATGATGCTTTTAATGATTTTATGATGACTTATATGGTTTGATTCTTTATGGGAGAAGAGAAGAAGAAGGTTAAGGTTGTAAGAAAAGGGAAAGAGGAAGATCAAAGCTCAAGATGAACTTTGAAGAAGAATAATTTGGAAAACCTGCTTACTATTCAATCAGATGACACCAAATGAACACAACAACGTAGGGATGTGATGGGACTTGTGTGATTGAGTAGTGAGGAGTGTTGATCCAAGTGTTATGTGCTTCTTCAGAGTTGGTTGATGAGTGATGATGAAAATTTTCATCCCGCCAGAGGAGAAGTGGTTAACCTTGTTGATTGAAATGCATATATTCAATATGGTTTGAACTTAGAAAATAATAGATGTTCAAAGTGTTATTACTCCTCAATTATACATCACAACTATAGACAATAGTAGATGAAAATGATTGGGAAAATGAGGGGAATATGGAGAGAACATTATTGAAGCCTTTTGGGCAATGGTGTTTTCTCTAAGGCTGACAGAAGAAGAGATTTAGGTACGGCCACTTCAAGGGCTTGAGGTTCCACCTTGACACACGTGCAAACTGAAGAAGGCGCTCTATGGAACACGGCAAGCCGCGCAATGCTGGTGGAAACATCTACACTGGAAGAAAACTAAACTCGGATGGCCGCATCCAAGTATATATTGGATGCAGCCATCCGAGGCAAACTCGGTTTTGGCCAACCGAGGTAATCCCTCTTCCAATTTAAAATTGGTGAGGGACCACCGATTAAAACTTGCTTGAGGTGTCAACCGAGGGAAATCATTGCCTTGGTTGACACCCAAGCAATGTTGCCTCGGGTGCCGGGCACCAAGGCATCATCCATTGGTTTGAAAATCACCGATTCAACTTTGAATCGGTGATTTTCCAACCGATGGAAATGTTAACTTGGTTGAGATCATCCAATGGAAATGTTCCATCGGTTGATGTCAACCGATGTAAATGTTCCATCAGTTGATTAATCAACAATTGGAGCATGACACTGTTCATTCACGTTAACCCGCGGGTGAACATGAATGAACAGCTTCCATCTTCCTCGCACACCTGCTCACCAAGGGCTCTCGGCAAGAAGGTGCACACGTGCTCGCCGAGAGCTCTGGCCGCAACCAGGCACACGCCTGCTTGCCAAGAGCTCCAGTGAGCAAGACACACCTGTCACCGGGAGCCCCGGCAAGCAGGCGCACTGTGGGCAGGCTGACCTGCTCGCTCGGCTAGTATGACCTTCTCGCTGGGCTGGTACAGGTACCAGCTTGGCAAGCAGGCTGACCTGCTCTCTGGGCTGGTGCAGGTACCAGCTTGGCGAGCAGGCTGACCTACTCGCTGGGCTGGTACAGGTACCAGCTTGGCGAGCAGGCTGACCTGCTCGCTGGGCTGGTGCAGGTACCAGCTTGGCGAGCAGGCTGACCTACTCGCTGGGCTGGTACAGGTACCAGCTTGGCGAGCAGGCTGACCTGCTCGCTGGGCTGGTACAGGTACCCGCTCGGCGAGGAGGCTGACCTGCTCGCTGGGCTGGTACAGGTACCAGCTCGGCGAGCAGGTCAGCCTGCTCGCTGGGCTGGTACAGGTAGCAGCTCGGCGAGTAGGTCAGCCTGCTCGCTGGGCTGGTATGTACCAGCCCAGCGTGCAGGTCATACCAGCCGAGAGAGCAGTTCAGCCTGCTCACCCGGCTGATACCTGTACCAGCCGAGCAAGCAGGTCAGCCTGCTCACCCGGCTGGTACCTGTACCAGCCGAGCAAGCAGGTCAGCCTGCTCACCTGGCTGGTACCTGTACCAGCCGAGCGAGCAGGTCAGCCTGCTCACCCGGCTGGTGCCTGTTCCAGCCGAGCAAGCAGGTCGGCCTGCTCACCTGGCTGGTACCTGTACCAGCCGAGCGAGCAGGTCGGCCTGCTCGCTGGCCTGGTACAGCATCAAGCGGGTCAGCCTTCTTGCCAAGCCACATGTGCACCTGCTCTCCAAGGGCTTGCGCCTGTTCACCAAGAGCCCTTGGCGAGCAGGTGTGCACCTGTTCACCAGGAGCCCTTGGCTAGCAGGTGTGTGTGTACCTGCTCTCCGGGGCTCTCGGCGAGAAGGTGTATCCCTGCTCGCCGAGGCTCCGGGTAAGCAGGTGTGCGCCTGCTTGCCGGGGCTCCCGGTGGGCAGGTGTGTGCCTGCTCGTCGGGGCTCCCGGTGACAGGTGTGTCTTGCTCACCGGAGCTCTTGGCAAGCAGGCATGTGCCTGGTTGCGGCCAGAGCTCTCGGCGAGCACGTGTGCACCTTCTTGCCGAGAGCCCTTGGTGAGCAGGTGTGCGAGGAAGATGGAAGCTGTTCATTCATGTTCACCCGCGGGTTAACGTGAATGAACAGTGTCATGCTCCAATTGTTGATTAATCAACTGATGGAACATTTACATCGGTTGACATCAACCGATGGAACATTTCCATTGGATGATCTCAACCAAGTTAACATTTCCATCGGTTGGAAAATCACCGATTCAAAGTTGAATCGGTGATTTTCAAACCAATGGATGATGCCTTGGTGCCCGGCACCCGAGGCAACGTTGCTTGGGTGTCAACCAAGGCAATGATTTTCCTCGGTTGACACCTCAAGCAAGTTTTAATCGGTGGTCCCTCACCAATTTTAAATTGGAAGAGGGATTACCTCGGTTGGCCAAAACCGAGTTTGCCTCGGATGGCTGCATCCAATATATACTTGGATGCGGCCATCCGAGTTTAGTTTTCTTCCAGTGCTACAAAGCAAACTTCAAGGACTGGGTTATCCCCCAAGCCAATTCAACAACTCCCTGTACATCCTCAAACATGAAAAAGAAAAAGGTGCAATATGGGTGCATGTGGATGATGGCGTGGTGACCAGATCCAGCAATGAAATACTCCAAAAAATGGGAAAAGACCTTCAAGACTGTTTAGAAATCAACTGGCAATCCGGGGTAGAGACAATTGTAGGAGTTGAAGTCATTTGTACTGAAACAGGATTTACTATGGAAAAAAGAAAGCTAATAGACAAGATTTTGGCAGAGAACTGGGATGGATTGTCCACAGAAAAAAATCCTTTACCTACAGGTTACTTGGCTCCATCTGACGCCAAGGACAGCAATCCAACTCAGCCAACAGCATTTCTCTCACTCATAGGTGGTCTCAGTTACTTGGCAGTAGGCAAACAACCAGAAATTGCATATGCCGTGAATTACATGGCCAGATTCAGCTCCAAACCATTGTCAGACAACTGGAAGGCTCTCTGGCACATAGTCAATTACTTGGACAGAACAAAAGACAGGTATTTTTACATTAACCATTTAGAAAGTAAAAAACCTCTTCTTTGCTGCAGTGACGCGGGATGGGGCAGCAAATTCCAACGTTCATCATACGGATTATTTATCTCATTTTACGGCGCACCAATCCTATGGATAGCCAGAAGACTGCACACCGTAGCAGAATTGACATGCCAGGCGGAATACATGGAACTTGGAATGGCAACCAGACAATTACTGTGGGTACAACAGCTGATTGAGGACATCCTTGGACATTGGTTTATAAGCCACCTCATTTGTGACAACAAGTTGGAAATTAAAGTAAGTAAGGATGATCCCTCTAACAAACAAACACGCCATACCAAGAGAGAATTTTTTATTAAAAATCAGACAATGTATGAAGGGGAAAAAGCACTAACATGGACATCTACAGACAAACAGCTAGCTGACATCATGACTAAAGCTCTGAAACCAGAGAGACACAATACGCTGGCACAACAAGTGCTCGGCGCTTCGCCTAGTCAACAGGGGGGGTGTTAGGAATAGTAGATATGCATATATATATATCCCATAAGTAGTCAACTGCGGCAAAGCCACACTTGTAGATAGACTATAAATAGCGCGTGTACTGAATGGTGTACAATCATCATCTGTTCAGAACTTCCATATCCTAACAGTTTCCCCAACGAGAAGAGCCTCAGATCTCGACCGGCTTCAGTTACTTCACCCTTATCTCCCAGCACTGCCAATTGCCACTCAACGCCTTATTGCCTGACAAAGTAATTTGTTCCAAGAATGTAGAATTGCCTCATGGCAAAAAAGGCTTGATAAAACTACAGGCTCCCAAAAATAACATGGCAGTGGAAGTTCTGATAAGAGTAGGAGGATATAAGATTATTACTAGAGGGATTAGCTTTTCAATATAGTAAGCTATGCAAAGGAAGGATTAATTGACTTGGTTTATAGAAAAGTTTTAGGGGAAAGAGATAAATAGAAACAGGAGAATAGGATCTTGATGAAAGCCTTGGCTTCTTTAACTCTTCAACTTTTTATTTATTCACACTTTTATTTTATTTATTCAATCTGTGATTTTATTTATTCAACGTTTTATTTTATTTATTCAGTCTTTTATTTTACTTATTCAATCTTTAATAGTTACAAAAAGTTTGGTTGGGATTTTTAACAAACTCAAAACCTTGAGTTTTCCAACTCAAGATGTTAGGAGAAGAAAATCTACTTTATATATGAGAAAATAGCCTCTGGGGGCCAAACAAACCCTGCAAGGTTTGTATTGGCCCCATTCATGCGCTGTAACGGTCCGATGTCGACCGCAGTGCATCAGTTCAATGCACTTCAACGGTCCGGCGTCGGCCGCTTTCTTTTATTGGGATAGGTGTCGTCACACCTGTCCTTTTTTTTTGTTGTACACACCTCAATGGCCTGTCCTGGCCTGTCCCACCTTGATGGACAGGCCTTTTGAGGTGTGTACCACCTCAATGACAGCCGGTCCATCGAGGCGGTACACACCTCGATGGACCAGCCGTAATTGAGGTGTGTACAACACCTCAATGGACAGGCCATCGAGGTGCATACTGGTGCATACACACCTCAATCAACCATAGAAAAAAAAGAAAAAAAGAAAGAAAAAGAAAGAAAAAGAAAAAGAAAAAAAAAAAAGAAAACAAAACAAAAAAGAAAAAAAAGGAAAAAAAAGAAAAAAAAGAAAACAAAAGAAAACAAAAAAATAAAAAAATAAATAAAAAAATAAAAAAAAATAAAATAAAATAAAATAAAAATAAAAGAAAAAAAAAGAAAAAGAAAAAATAAAAAATAAAAAAAGAAAAAAAAGAGAGAAAAAGAGAGATTTGGATTCAGCATTGCACCCCCCTGGAATTATAACTTCCATCAGACCCCAAAATTGGGGGCTATGCCCTTGTGAATAAAAAACAAGACTGATCAGATGAATCAACCCTTTTCTTTTCCAACCAAGGAAGTCAGCAAAAGAATCCCAGTTTATTAAAGCCACAGTTTCACCAAAATTGGGATTGTGGTTTTGGCCTAGGCCTTTTCAATATTTAACCGGGGGATGCATTTCAGCACACCAACGGTTTTGGATTGGGCCCCGTGAGCCAAAGACTCAACGGGGGGTCACCTGAGACCGCCCCCTCCATGCTCAAGCTACGGATAATGGGGGCGGCCTAGCCTAAATCCCCTCATCACACGCCGCCTTTTATGGCGAATAACAGTTCACCTTTGATCCAAACCGCAAAGCATGGCACGTGACAACAAGGGGTCTACGCTCCTTTGAGCACATCTTTACACCAGTTCGCCCCTCTTCCATTGTCACACCACTTCCGCCTTCATCTCCTCTTCCGGCGCAGCTATAGCAACCACTCACATTACCAGGTGTGTCGAGTACCCGTCTGTCCCCCTTCTCTGAGCAGTGTACCCTTTGTCTTACAATGAGTTTGTTCCCCCTCCTCCTCACACCTTAGCAACGGCCCAACCAAGCACCACATGCTTGACACTTGACACGCAATCCCCGCTTGATGCAAGCATCAACTCGCGGAGTTGCGTGCCACCCGCTTCCCAAACCAACCAGGGTCACAGCTGGCTGCACTACTATTTTTTGGTTTCAGCGACCCCTTGCTTGTCACTATCTTGTCCCATCACTCCCTAATCCCAAACTTGTGTTGAAGATTTAATCCCTGTAGAAGGGAATACTTCCATCTCAGCATTGAGTGCTGAGATGTGTGCCAAAGCTTCAGCATCCATGGCAGCAGCTGAGTTAACAGCTGAGACAAATGCTGTTTGCTGCGCAGCAGAATGCTTTGTAAAGAGAAGAAATGCAAATGATGAATTGAGCATTCATCACAAGAGAAGAAAAGTATGATGCACTTTTCTTATATGTGCAAAAAGCATCAATGAGCCACAGGACTTTTCAGGTCCAAAGTCCGCAGCATTCATTTCCTCAGATTATCTTTCTTCATAAATACTTGGCCCTTCATGGCCCATCTTTCCTCATTCCATTCACTCATCTCATCTTATCTTATCACCATCAACCATCCACCAAAATCACCACATCTACCAATCACCCAAACCTTCCATCTTATAATACCACCTTCTGTTATATATAAATACATTTATTCTTAGCTTTATTTTTATTCAAAACACCCCAGTTAATCCACCTAAACCAATACATTATCAGTACGGCTACGCTCAATAATCAATACCGCAAACAATGGCAGATTCAATCACATACCAACCGACACACAGGATACTGTTGAACAACAGTAACTTTCATGTGCGGTCAACGCTCATGGAGAGCGAACTTGATAATATGGGTTGTATTGATATTACCTCCGATAACATGAGCGAGGTACCCCCGGAAAAGGAAAAGAAGGGGTACCACCTCATAGTTTGCTATCTCAGCGAAGAGGTCCTTGGCTACCTTTCCAATGTCATCAAGACCAATGAAAAAGGAAAAGTTAGCATGGCCTGGAGCTTGCTAAAGAGCAAGTTCGCAGAGAATACTACACATGCAAAAAGTGTAGCATTCAATAACTTAAATACAATTTGCTTTGGCAACGCAAATTCTTTTGTCAACGAGGTCCGAGGAGCGATTTCGAGACTTTGCACAACTGGTTTAAACCTTGACTCAGAGTGTTTATCACTCATGATATTGCAGAAGTTACCTAAAGCATACGAGTCGCTTGTTCGAATCATATCTCAGATGGAGCCAATCCCAAATGAAGAGGAGGTACTGAAAAAGATAAAAAAAGATCAAATGCAATTCAGCACTAAGGACCAAGGCGCAGAGGCTCTTTTCACTAAAAAACCCTACTAAAAGAACTTCAATAATTTCAATAAAGAAAAAAGGGTAATTAAAGTGTCACAACTGCAACAAACTTTGACACATGGCCAAAGACTGTTGGTCAGAAATTAAATAAAAAGAATATACTAACAAGTTCTTGTATAAAAACAAGAAGGCCAATATGGCTGATCACCACAGTGACAATGAAGAAGAAGAAGTGACCAGCTTGATGGCCAAGAGAGCCAACTTCACTGAAAACTGCATGGACATTGATTTATATATTGAAGATGATGTCTTCAAAAGAGTTCCACCACCTCCAATAGATGAGGATGAAGGAAAGGTAGAAAAATAGAAGAACCTACATCTGGCTATGAAGCTGATACGGAGAATCTAGTGGGATTTTAGTTGACTCGGGATGTACAGACCATATGTTTAACCAGAGAAAATTCTTCAACAGCTTTACTGTATGCAATGGCAATGTAAATATTGGAGAAAAAGGCAGATCAATAAAGATTGAAGAAAAAGGGAGTATTAAGCTTATTGGAAATAATAATAAGTTAATACAACTTGACCCGGTTTATTTAGTCCCAGAATTACCATACAATTTGTTATCTTTAAGTAGCATGTGGAATCATGGAATCCAGATTGTAAATCATGGAAAATTCTTCCAAATGAAAAAGAAAGATAAAGTTATATTTGATGGAGTAGTCAAATTCAAACTCTTACATGCAAATTTAAGACCAGCAGAAAAAAGTGCATATTCATCTATTATACATAAAAGATCTGGACATAAACTAACAGATGAACAATGTGAAAGTTGCAAATTTGGTAGAATGACCAGAAACAAATTCTCAAAATCAAGGGATAGAACTTTGAACTGTGGAGAAGAATACTACATTGATTTGGCAGGCCCTTTCAGTCCTGCATCCCTGAGGGGATCTAAATATTTTATAAATCTATTTGATACTGTTAGTAACTTTACTTGGGTAAAGCCCATTAAACATAAGAATGATACAGCAGAAGAAATCATGTTCTTATTTAAAAGGTGGGACAGAATGGGAATTCTGAAAAACCTAAAAAGGATAATTACTGATGGAGGGGGAGAATTCATTGGAGAAGAATTCCAGGATTTGTTAAGAGATTTTGGACTTACACACATCATAACCACTCCTCATACCCCACAAAATAATGGCATTGTGGAAAGAATGAACAGAACTCTTATGGAAAGAGTCAGAACCATCATGCTTGAAGCAAGCCCCCCAAATTTTTTATGGGCAGAGGTTCTTTCTACAGTCAGTTACTTACATAATGTAATTGAAACTGAAAGAGGGTGTCCATTAGAGATGTTTATGAAAGAAGTCCCCAAAACCAAGAAATTAAGAACAATTGGATGTTTGGTTTATTATAACATCAGTCACCATGGAAAAATAGGAAAACTAGAATCCAGGAGCAAGAAAGGGATCATGATTGGCTATGATCAATTAAGCACTTGTTACAGGATATATGACCCTGAAGGAAAGAAGATAATAAGAACAAGAGATGTGAAATTCCATGAAAGTGTCTTCCCATTAAAGAAAATAATCCATGAGGATGTTTGGGAAACTCCAATATTGTCAGTTGAAGATAAAGCTACAGAAGAAGTTAAAGAAAGAGAAACAGAAAATAATAGCCCCCCAGCTATAGAAAAAGTCTCAAAAACTGTAGCACCAGTAAGAAGAAGTGAAAGAATTAAAAATCTTGAAGACAAATATGGTAAATGGAGAGCAAATTGTGCTTACATAACAGAAATAGAAGAAATTGTAGAGGAAGCGCAAAGTGCCATAGCCTTCCAAGCTTCTTTTGAAATGGAAAATGTAGTTGTTCCAAACAGCTATAAAGAAGCCATGAAGCTCCCAGATAAACAAAAATGGAAAAGTGCCATATTTGAAGAATTGGCCTCATTAGAAAACAACCAAGTCTTTGAGATCATAAGTAGATCTGATTTAGAAAAGGGAAAGACATTGGTTGGAAGTAGATGGGTAATAACCCAGAAATTTAATGAGTTGGGAGAATTAAAAAGATACAAAGCAAGATGTGTTGCTCAAGGCTTCAAGCAGAAAGAAGGTATTGATTACCAAGAAACATTCTCACTTACATGTAGATTATCAAGATTGAGGTACATAATTGCTCTTGCTGTAGAGACAGGAGAAGAAATAAGGCAAGCTGATTTTGTTACAGCATACCTCAATGCCACTCTGGAAGAAGATGAAACTGTATATATGAACATCCCAGAGGGTTTTAAAGAATGGCTAATAGAAACTAAGCCAGAAACTCTTAGGAGTAAAATTGTAGATAACTTCTTGAAGGGGGGAAATAATGAGTACATCATAAAGCTCAAGAAGTCACTATATGGCCTAAAACAATCAGCAAGATCATGGTATAATACCATGTCTACATGGTTAGAAAATAAAGGTTTTCAAATAAGTGAAGCAGACCCATGCCTGTTCATAAAAGATGGAACAATATTATTTGTGTGGGTAGATGACATAATTGTCATAGGTCCAAAGAAAGAAGAATTACTTAGCATGATAAAGAAAGATTTTAAAATAAAAGACTTAGGCAAAGCTCAACATGTTTTGGGAATGAAAATAACACACAATAAAGGATCAATCAGAATTGATCAAGAACACTATGTCAAAGCATTAGTAACCAAATATAACATGGAGGATGCTAAGACCTATGGAACTCCTATGCAATCTAATATCAAGTTAGAAAAATCTACTGAAGCAGAAATAATAGAGTTCAAGAAAACAGGACATGACTACAGAGCAGCAATAGGTTGTTTAAATTATTTGTCACAGTGTACCAGACCAGATATTACATACACTGTGGGCATATTATCTCAGTTCTTGGAGAATCCAGGATTGAAACATTGGCAAGCCTTCAAAAGATGTCTTAGATATTTGAAAGGAACTCAAAGCTTAGGATTAGAATATAAAAAGAGTGAAGATTTTCAACTTGTGGGATACTCTGATTCCAGTTGGGCAGAGAATGATTTAAAACAATCCACAAGTGGATTTGTTTATTTCCTTGGGAATAAACTAATTTCTTGGAGATCCAAGAAGATATCAGCAGTAAGTCTTTCTTCCACAGAAGCAGAATATAGAGCATATATATCTGCAGCACAAGAGTCAAAGTGGATCAGAAAGATTCTGGAAGATACTTACAAATCCCAGACATATGGAATATTATTTTCAGACAATCAAGGAGCAATAAAACTGGCAAGTAACCCAGTATTTCACTCAAGAACAAAACATATAGAAGTTCATTACAATTATATCAGAGAAGCTGTGAAGTATAAAGAGATAGTATTGGAGTATATACCAACAGCAGATATGACAGCAGATATAATGACCAAAGCTTTAGATAGAGTCAAACATAAAAAATTTAGTATCAGTTTGAGATTGCTACTTCCTACAGGATCAAGGGGGGGTGTTGAAGATTTAATCCCTGTAGAAGGGAATACTTCCATCTCAGCATTGAGTGCTGAGATGTGTGCCAAAGCTTCAGCATCCATGGCAGCAGCTGAGTTAACAGCTGAGACAAATGCTGTTTGCTGCGCAGCAGAATGCTTTGTAAAGAAAAGAAATGCAAATGATGAATTGAGCATTCATCACAAGAGAAGAAAAGTATGATGCACTTTTCTTATATGTGCAAAAAGCATCAATGAGCCACAGGACTTTTCAGGTCCAAAGTCCGCAGCATTCATTTCCTCAGATTATCTTTCTTCATAAATACTTGGCCCTTCATGGCCCATCTTTCCTCATTCCATTCACTCATCTCATCTTATCTTATCACCATCAACCATCCACCAAAATCACCACATCTACCAATCACCCAAACCTTCCATCTTATAATACCACCTTCTGTTACATATAAATACATTTATTCTTAGCTTTATTTTTATTCAAAACACCCCGGTTAATCCACCTAAAACAACAACTCGCTCCACCCCATGCCTTGTATGAACACCCGGGTCACTTCTCATGACTGGCAAACAAGATGTTGCCACCACACAAACCAACCTGACTGGTTAGCTTTGCCACAGCCCCCTCCACACAGCCTCAGACAGCCACCCCCAAGCCCTTGGCGCGTATTTTACCCCCATCAAAACTCATTGCCAAGCAACTATCCACTGCACATCACTCCACCACCCTCTTTCATGCTCTAGGAATAGTGTCATTGACGCACTGCCACCCCCAAGTCAGGCCAGCCCAGCCAGCAACCCTTGCCTGGCTATTCCCTTGCTCAATATATCAAGATTGTTAAACAAGTGTGGACTTGGATTAACTGAAAAATCATCAGTTTATCATGAAGCCCCAATTTGACGACAACTTCTAGCCTCACCGAGATTATTTGATGAGCAGCTAGCTTCGTTATGTTGCTACCTGCTCCTCAAGCTCTATTGGCAAGTCTGTAGTTAGCTCATTGTTCATGAGCCCCATTGACAAGCTGCGAGTTACCGGCCTTTTTCCCAAGTCCTTTCAAGGAGCCAATAGCTAGCTACCAGCTTCCCGAGCCCTATAGGCAAGCCGGTGGCTAGCCACCTACTTACTGAGCCCTATTGGCGATAAGGTAGCTAGCTACCTGTTTTCCAGGACCTCTTGACGAGCAGGTAGTCAGCTACTTGTTTCCTGGGGCCTCTTGGCGAGCAGGTAGCCGACCGCCTGTGTCCAAGATCTCCTGTCAAGCAGGTAGCTAGCTACCTGTCCGCAAAAACTTTTGGCAAGCTAGCTACCTGCTTCCCAAGATGTCTTGGCGAACAGGTAGCCAGCTGCTTGGTTCCTGAGGCCTATCGTCGAGCGGGTAGCTAGCTACCTGTTTTCCAAGAACACTTTGCGAGCAGGTAGCTAGCTGCCTGTTCCCGAGAGTACTGTGCAAACAGGTAGCGCTACCTGTTTTCCAAGAGCATTCAGCAAACAGGTAGCTAGCTACCTGTTTTCCAAGAGCACTCAGCAAACAGGGTAGCTAGCTACCTGTTTTCCGAGAGCATTCAGCAAACAGGTAGCTAGCTACCTGTTTTCCAAGAGCACTCAGCAAACAGGGTAGCTAGCTACTTGTTTTCCGAGAGCATTCAGCAAACAGGTAGCTAACTACCTGTTTCCCAAGAGCACTCAGCAAACAGGGTAGCTAGCTACCTGTTTTCCAAGAGCACTCAGCAAACAGGGTAGCTAGCTACCTGTTTTCCGAGAGCATTCAGTGAACAGGTAGCTAGCTACCTGTTTTACGAGAGCATTCAGCGAACAGGTAGCTAGCTACCTGTTTTGCGAGAGCATTCAGCAAACAGGTAGCTAGCTACCTCTTTTCCCAGAGCACTCAGCAAACAGGTAAAGAATTTTTATGACTAAAGTCCATTGCAATAGTTTTAGCTAGCTGTTGTAAATAGAAAAATGCATGTACAACATCTTGACACAATCATACGAGTGAGACTGAGAGAAAGGACATCTATGGACGGAATTTACTTAAACGCAGGTAGGCTTAGATCCGTTTGCGCAAACGACTATACTGGCTTGTTCAATCCGCTCTGCGGTTTGACCTGGATAAGACTGCGCAAGTCTTTAGCTCTTGTCTATCTGTGATCATAGAAATCAAAAAGAGATTTACTATAGATTTTTATCTTGAGTGCTCTGCGACACGAGGGAGAGATATCGTTCCTGACAATAACGACGACTGCTTCCTGTGTTTGAGTTTGGCTGGTCAGTTTTCCTCTCGCGCTTGCTTACTGCCTGGCTATTGACTTAGGGGCCGTTTGGCGCGCGGGCTGTATCTTGCAAATATCTTGCGGGCCCCCGCAAAACCCAAGGTACTCGCAAGATACAGTATCTTGTTTCTAGAGATACTGGCAAAACCAAAAGTTGGTGTTTGGCAGGTCCAATATCTCATTTTTCTTTGAGATTTTCAGCTTGCTACTGAGTCAGAGACAACCTGACAAAGCAACACTAGTAATATAGAAATTAATGAAAATACATGAAAAATAAAAACAACATTATTACCATATGTACAAACCCTGAAAATAGTACATAGGCTAATAATTGATACCAAATAGACATGCAATAACTATAATAATAAGGAATAATCATAAGGTAACCCTAGTAACACATAAAATTAAGAATAATAACTAGTAACCTTATTTTTACCCAAAAACCTTAACAAAGTTCTGGACCCTTAAAAATAAGTTAAAACTAAAATAAATAACCACTTTTTACAGAAAGTGTGAATAACTTCTAAACCTTGAGGATAACTTAGAATATTATGTCATATTCTGAATCCTCATGTAACATAATGTAGGGTCCCTCACTGGAAGTACCCCTAAATTCCTACTCCTTCACCTTGAACCAATTAACCCGTAAGAATTGGCCACAAACATATGTCACACAGACATTACACACGTATGTACTTGTTATATATGCATACTATATGTGAAATGACCAATTATGGACTTATAACTGAGGTGTTGTGTATAGTTTGGGAGTTAGGCCCAATTGGGGTTTAAACCTCCAACCCTGCGTGTGGATTATATAATCCAATTGGAAATTGGCCAAATGCGTGGAAATATAGGCAATTACCTACTTACCAGGTATGTACAAGCGTAACCAGTGTACAGGTAGATTCTACATGACGGATTTGCAAGGTTTAAGTAATAAAAACCTTGAATACCTAAGATTAACACAGCCAGCGTGGCCTTTAAAGATTGGCCATAGCCATTTGTGGCCCATTTCCGTCATCTGTGGCCCATTTCAGATACAATCACACGTCAGTGTTGCTATGTACGTTGGTTACAATAACTAAATAGGTTATTAAGGTCATGGAAAGCACTTGTGACGCTGAAATAATGACCAGCAGTGTCATTGGGATGAGCCCTGTTAGTGCCAATCTCCCAAATTGGCCACATTGCGCTGAAATTCAGCAACTACAAGCACACAGGCAGGAAAGGTCCTCTACTATGAGTGAAATTAGTATATATATAGCCCTCTTTCCACGCCAAATGTTGTTCATCATCATCATTATATATTACAGTCAATCAGTTACGCCGTGTCCTGTCCTATTTCAGTTACTCTGCTCTGTTTGCCTGTTTTATTCTTGGTGTTCCTTCTTCAACCAACCCTTCAAAGTGTCCAGCTCCTGTGCAGAAACCTACCAATCTACCCAGCAGCTCTACTTCACATCCCTACGTGGCTTTTTGGCTTAAAAGAAGCAATAGTGAGTACTTCTTTTATCCTTCTGTCCCCATTCTGGTTCCTTAATTGGAAAAGCACTTTGCAGGTACCACCTTCTGTTATGCAGAAACCCATTGCTTGCTTAATCAGATACCACCCTGCTTAGCAGATCTCTGATTTAGAGGGCACCTACAAACACCCCTGCACCAGCAGGCCCCTCTATAAAAAAGAATTATATTCTTTTTATTTCTTTCTTTACTACTTTTCTACGTGAAAATACCCCACTCTACCCATCATTTGCACTTTTATCACCTTGTGTAGCTGAAAGGTACTAGCCCTTGGCATCACAGAGGCTGACAGAGATACTATTTGCAAGGCTCCTGCAAATTTCAACCAACCCAAGATACAGCAAATTTGCTGTATCTCAATCACAGATAGTATCTGGATTCTGGCCTCAGACCACAGACGGCCTCATAACACCTCTCGCTCATCACTCACCTCCCACTCATCACTCACCACTCACCGTCACTCACCTTCCCGATGATCAGTAATGTCTATTGGGATGGACCTCTCCCAATGGCCAATAACAGCAATCAGGAGAGAGACATGTAACTTGATACATCTCTCCCAATGGCTATCGGTCATCAAGGTGAGCAACACTGGCCATTGAGGAAGTGTTCACTCTCCCGATGACCAGTCTCTTTCATCCAGTGAGATTACATACCTCTCCTGATGTCCGGCACTGGTTATTGGGGAAGTTGATGTTCCGCAAAGCCTCACAAAGGGGCTCTACCAGCCATTGAGGTAGGTGAAGCGTGCTCCTGATGACCGATACAGTCATTAGGAGAGTCTAACCTCTCCAAACAACTGTTATCGGTCATCAAGAGAATCGATAACCAATATCAATCAATGGGAGAGTGTGCGTTCTCCCAAAGACCACTACCGGGTCTTGAGAGCACACTCTCTTGATGATTGATATTGGTCATCAAGAGAGTGTAGACTCTCTTGATGATTGGTACCGGTCATTGAGAGAGTCTTCACTCTCCCAAAGACCTTATCGGTCCACAAGCTTCATCAAAACAAGTCTTGTGCGACCAATACCGGCTATCGGGAGAGGTATGTACCCCTCTCAAGATCTGGTAGCAGGTGTAGAGAAATGATCACCCTCCCAATGGCACTTACAGGCCATTGGGAGGTTGTTGAATGGGGTTTGGTGATGCTCAGCCGAACGCACCAATATCTGTATCTGGAGCTGAGCTGTCTCCAGCACTACAGATACTGGTCATGTTTGGCTGGGCAGTATTTGGAATCTTGGATTCCCTGAGATAATATCTGCCCATGGGCAGATAGTATTCTGTGAAATACAATATCTTGACTTTGCGCGCGCTGAACAGGCCCTAAGAGCTTACTTCACTGGGAGAAAGCTGATGCGGGAGGCTAGATGCCATGGAACTGCTTTTCCTCCTTTTTTATTGCCTCTAACTTGATTTCATTCACCTTGCAATGAGTGGCTCTTTTTTTTTACATGTTGGAACACACCAAACATGCATTCAATTGTCACGGCTATATATAACATGTAAAGAGGAAAAAAAGATGATCAGTGTGAAGAAGAGCCGTGAAATAAAAGAAAGAAAAGAGATATATGGCACTCTATTTTCTTTCTCTACATATTTATTTACATACACGCTCTGGAAATATGTAGTTCAAGCTCCTGAAGCTTGCTTTCAGGTGCCAACATTCCATCACAGCCACCCACCGCCTCACTTCCATACCATACTTGTTGGAATGTAAACATGTAGCTTGAGTTATTCTCAAGTTCAAGCATCTGGCTGAGGGGAAGTGTCCATGTGTAGGTTGAATTTGGACATGGTGGTGCCCACTTACGTCCCTAACAATGAGCATCGAATCCACACGAGGTCACTTGACCGGTGTTTGGGTGAGAGGCAAGAGGAGTGAGGATGGTTGGAAGGAGATTCAAGAAATGAATAGTGAATGTGTGGGGAGACTTGAGGCCTCTTCAGGCAGATGTATGGAGCCTTATATCTAATGCTGTGAGGTCAGTCTTGCATCAGAAGAACGGCAATGCCCATCAGATATTGCAACATGAAGGGCGGGAGATAACTCTCAAAAAGGAATTTTTAAAATGGGAAAAAGGGAAAATTCAAGAAATACAGCCTGATCTTCCTCAGGTGCTCAGGCCAGATACAGGTTCTTGCATGCAATTCCCTCCAACAAGAGGTCGCGCTGCGCACAAGGCACTTTGCGCCCCTGCCTCTGGCAGGTGAGGGACTTGTGTTAAGTTCAGGGCCCCTGGGACTGGCGGGCGGCGCAGCCGCCTTGTCCTCTAGTTTATGATTATAGCACAAGATTGAGAAGATACAGAAAACCTGTTGGCAACACAAAGGAAGTTGATGCAATCAAGGGAGATAAGAAATGAAACCAAATCAATTGGATCATTTAATTTATAACCTTTGGTTTTTCAACCAGCTATGTTGGGACAAGAATTTGTGACAAAAAAGAGAGTGACCAAACAAAGCAAAACTGAAAACAAGGATGAGAAAACCACCACAACCAATCAATGATCACATTATTGCAACTTGCAAGTGGCATATGAAATTAAAAAGGTGGTATTGTACTTTTATAGGTCACTTGCAATCATGTGATGATTTATTGTTTGTGGTGAATAAGATGTGATTTGGAAAACAAAGGGGATGAAGAAACAAACCTGTTGGCAACATGGGTTGATGCAATTGAGTGAGACAACAAACAAAATCAGAAAAAATCAGATTACATAATAAAGAGAAAACATCTCCACACAATTGTATTTCCATACTTCTTAAGCTGCTTGTAGAGGTGATTGTAACACCACAACAAAACAACTTTCACTTTTATACAAGTGACATTGCAAATTACAAAGGGGTGTTTTTAATTTGTGATGTCACTTGTAAACAAGCATAAATTGATTTTCCACGGTGTAATGGCTTTTTTGAAAAATGTATGGAGCAGTGGGTTCTTGTTAAGCTAAACTCATATTCTGATTTTTGAAGGCATACATTGCAAATGAGCAGTTACTCAGATTAAGAAAACATTCTTTGGACTTGTTGTTCCAATTTTATTCAAAACAATAAGATTTGAAAAATTTAATTGTAGTTAATTGAACTTTTCAAGTCAACGATAGTTAATTGAACTTGACAAGTCAATCATGGACATTATGAAAGTTGATAACCTGGGCATTGAAATTGTAAAAGCTGATGAACAGGTCATTGCAATTGAAAAACAAAGTTGATAACTTGGTCATTAACTTGAAGAGAGTTGCCTCATGTAATTGATTAGCCATTGGTGGTGGAGGAATGGACAGGAAGTTGTGGGTAAATGGTCTGTTGGTGAAAGTTAAGATTAGTTATCTAAATTGTTTAATGCAGCAACTTGAGGTGGCAAAGTTGAAAGTGGGTGCTATCCTGGAGTTTTAGTATTACCGCCTCCGTTGAATGTGCGCTCATATGTATGACAATGGTTGTCCCAACTTGTTTTGACCATTGTTGTACTCCTGTATCCAACTGTGTGTAACTACGCATCTACCACAGAGACGCATCACCCAGTATCCATAATTGAGCTCTCCCAAACCCTAAGTACTCCTTTGTAACAAACCGCAGCCATGAGCTAGTTTTTTTTGACATACATCATCTGTGCACCGGGGTCACTGCAACGCAGTACACTCAACCCTTGTGATACTGTTTGTCACAGTATGATTGCAGGTACACTAGAAATCTCCAGGGGTGGATGTGATCAGTCGCATTGGAGTTGGGATATGCTAACATAGAAGGCCCAGGCTATATGTTTCTTCATCCTGATTGTTCCATCAGATTTGAGACAGATTTTCCTCAAGATGATTCTTCACAAACGCTGCAGCTCGATCCACACATGGTACGTGATACTTCTCATCGGGCTACATTGCTCCAGTATTCCCAACGTCCTCTCCATGGATTGTCATGAGGCATCCGTCACCAGATCAAATTGCAATTTATCACGCAAAACGTCTAAGGGACCAAACGGTTGGAGATGCGGCCCGCAGAAACAGCTCGACATAAGCGTATCAGACACAATGGACAATCTCAAATCTGACCTCAGAGAAAGCGAGGATAACGGGTTTAAAGAAGGGGATGGCGCTGGCCAGGCATCTGGTTGTGAACAAAGCACCATTCGCCTTCACGCCATGCTTAAATTGGAAGATATTTTCGGGAAGAAATTGAACATTGGAAGTAAAAAAAAGATCCCTTCACTTACATTGAAAGAACCGGAAAAAGTCGCCATATTTGAATCCGTGGAGGGTGCTGACGTTGAGAAATGGGAGAGGAAAGGCTTATGCGTTCATTGGATAGCTTTGATAGCAAAGCAAATAAATTTACAGACCAAAAATAGTTTCATGGACATTGAAGATCAAACGGATGAAAAGAATTACAATTCTTTAAAATATCTTTGGCAGAATTCATCATCAAACATGATAGCAGAGGAACGCCAGCTTCACATAATTTTGGGAGAGTTTGAAGCTACCAGGAGGATCAATGCTTTACGTCATCGGCTCTATCGCTACACGCTAGCCGAAAATTGGAAAGCTTATAGAGATTCCCTGCGTCCCAGGAAAAATAAGAAACCCAGAAAAAGCGACATGAATACGGCCGATATGATTCTTTTCGAGATTTACTTTGGAGTTTCGTGCAATCCTGGGAGGGTTAATGACTACCTTCTCCTTAGGTCACTCAGAATTAGGAAAGGACTCAGCGAAACTTATAAATCCGCGTTGGCAACTGTCTTCTGCGAATCTGAGCAAAAAAGATGGTTAGAATTGCATTCTTACTTATCGGATGTAGCATATGGTGAGGATTGGTGGAGCTCAGACTTTCCTAAGCAATGTAGCATCAAGGGGCTAGATATGTTATCACTTCTGAAAGTGGGAGATGCGCTGCAATTAGGGTACACTGTTTTTCTGGGAGGAAACGAGGGAGTCGTGAAAATGGATCAAGCGTTCTCTCAAGTCCTCAGTGTCATGAATGATCCCAAACGGCCCTTGCCTTGGTTTGAGTCCCCGGAGCGGGATTGGCTTGTCAAAAATTATGATCAAACATATCGTGACAGGTTGGCAAAACTCAGTTATTTTGCTTTACATTCAGAAAAAAACCATTTCCCGCTCTCAATAGCAACAATAAGAAAAATTACCCACAACAGGAAGATCAAAACTAACTATGTGGTTGGTCATGAATTAAGTTGGTGTGACTCAGGCTGGAAACTTGGGTTGTTGATGGAACTCAAGGAGTACGAACTGAGCAACTCACCACTCAAGCACATGCCCAAATTGACACCAGAGCAATTTGAGAATTACAATTCTTGGAACCAGAAGTCCACCTCCTCAGATGTTGAACCCAAATCATCTGATTATACTTTTTTCATAATTCTAGAGAAGATTGGCAGAATGTCCTGGTCATTATATCAACTTTCAGCTGCATTCCTGCTTTACACAATCATCAAACCATTTGGCAAAAACAATTTTATCTAACATGAAAGTATTTGAGATCTCAAATACCCATAATAATTCAAGCTCAAGTTGGGATGAACAAATTGCAGTTTGAAAATAATGTTACATCAATAACCAATTCACTAGTCTCATTTCAAATTCTGTGAAACCATGTATGTTAATGTGATTGTACATTTTGGAAGGTTGGGCTTCCCCATACTTCAAAAAACATCACATCATCTCATGATATTCTTTCCTATTTAGTTTACTGCCTTTTCATTCTTTTGGGGTTTTATCTTCTGATTTTTTTCCATTTTTTTTCTCTTTTGGGTTTTTACGTTTTTGGTTTTTTTCATTTTATTACATTTATGATCAATCCTTTGCACCACAACCAATCAATTACCACATGATTGCAAGTCAGACCTGAAATTGCAAAGGGGCCTTCATACTTTCATATGTCACTTGTAAGCAAGTGATCATTGATTGGTTGTGGTGATGGAATCTGATTCAGCCAATGTCTCTTCATTGCTTGTCTCTTTAAAAATTCACCCGTTATCCAGAATTATATTCCAAACCCAATTCATAAAAATTGTGGTGATCTCACTGCATTTCTTGGCTTGCATAACTCAGGAGGAAACAGATAGATAACATCTTTTCTAAGGAGAAAAGGGGGGGAGTTTATGAAAAATTTAGGGCATCACATGAAAAGCTTGTTAGATTTGAGTTCTTGTGCTTCATGGAAAGGGAAAAAAGGGAAATGTGTGATTTCCTATAGCTTGAAACCTCAGCCAATAGATTTTGCACAATGTCAATATCCTTAATTTGATAAGGGTCAGGCTAAATGCACTCCAACTTTTTACTTCATGTACTCCAATTTGGAGTGGAAAAGTGTGCAATCCAATTTTTTTGGAGTGGGAAGCTGTCCACTCCAATATATTTGGAGTGCAAAACTTTCCACTCCAAAATTTTTCACTCCCTTGGAGTAAACAATCATGCACTCAAAGTTCACTCCAAAAATTTGGAGTGCACCTGAAGTCCACTCCAAAAGTTTTGGAGTGCACCTCAAGTCCACTCCAAAATTTTTGGAGTGCACTTCAAGTCCACTCCAAAATTTTTGGAGTGCACTTCAAGTCCACTCCAAAATTTTTGGAGTGCACTCAAAGTCCACTCCAAAAAAATTGGAGTGCCAAAATTCCACTCCAAAAATGTCAAATTTTTGGAGTGAACAACCGCCCACTCCAATTTTTTGGAGTGGGCAGCTGTTCACTCCATTTTTTTTGGAGTGGACACTTTCCCACTCCAAAATGTTGGAGTGCATGTAGTAAAAGTTTGGAGTGCATTTAGCCTGAACCATTTGATAAATCAACTCAAATGATGACTGGGAACTACATTCATTCCATAATGGAATGAAATAATGGATTCACCATTTTTATAAAGTTCCAGGAACTTTAGCTAGATTTCTGAAGATTCTCTAGACAGAGTTCAACTTTGGCTAGAGTTCAGCAGATAATTTATATAGAGTTCATTCAAGTTGGCTAGAGTTCTGCAGAAACTCCAGAAAGAGTTTATAGGGTGTCTAAGGAACTGTACCTAACTTGGATGAGATCTGTCTAGAGTATCTGCAGAACTGGATGACTTTCTGTCACCATTTACGGGGCTGTAGATGTCATTATAATTTTTAATTTGATCACTTTGCCAAAAACGTTGTTTTGGAATTGATACTCATCACTGACATGTTTTAAGAGGTGTCAAGTGTTTGGTCAAAATTCATAATAAGAGATCTAAATTAAGCATTTAGAATCATGTAAAGCCCAACAGGAAGTCACTCTTTCCCTATTTGAAATCTGTCTAGAGCAT
>PGCI01000570.1:0-27167 GCA_002873125.1 Puccinia coronata f. sp. avenae | reverse complement strand
GTTGATTTTCATGTAGTGTTGTGGCAGTATCATGCCTTTTGCCTGTGAAGATGTGTCTTCACGCATCAAAATTTCACAAATTGCCCTTTTTTTTCTATGTTTTCCCATGACAGAAGACCCTTGCACATGGTGAATCAAAAACATAGATATGGTCAATTAACTCCGCCAAGATTTGATTGCATATAGTGGTGTGGTGGTATCACGTGTTTTGCCTGTCAAGATTTGGCTTCACACATCAAACTTTCACAAATTACCTATTTTTTCTTTGTTTCCTCATGAAAAAGGACCCTTGCACATGGTGAATCAAAAAAATATATATAGCCTATTTATAGCTGCGAGTCAATGTTCATTTTTGATATAGTGGTTTGGTATTATCACATTTTTTGCCTGTCAAGATTTGGCTTCACGCATGAATATTTCACAAATTACTTTTTTTTTCTGTGTTTTCTCAGGAAAAAAAACCCTTCACATGGTGGAAAAAAAATAGATATGTACAATTGATGCCTTTGAGCCAAAATTTTATCTTCATATAGTGGTGTGGTATTAGCGTTTTTTGCTTGTCAAGATTTGGCTTCATGCATCAAAATTTCACAAATTACCCATTTTTTCTGCATTTTCTCAGGAAAAAATACCCTTGCACATGGTGAATCAAAAATGTTGATATGGCCAATTGATTTCTGTGAGCCCAGGATTGATTTGAATGTAGTGTTGTTGTAGTATCATGCCTTTTGCCTGTCCAGATTGGGCTTCGTGCATCAAAATTTCACAAATTCCCTATTAATCCTGTGTTTTCTCAGGAAAAAAGACCCTTGCACATGGTGAATCAAAAAAATGGACAAAGCCAATTGATGCCTGTGAGCCAAGATTTAATTTTTACATATTGGTGTGGTAGTATCACATGTTTTGCCCATCAAGAGTTGGCTTCACAATTGAAAATTTCCCAAATCTCCCGTTTTTTCTGCGTTTTCTCAGGAACAAAGACCCTTTCACACGGTGAATCACAAACTTAGGTATGGCCAATTGATTTATCAGATTCAAGGGTTGATTTGCATATAGTGGTGTGGTATTATCATGCCTTTTGCCCGTCAAGATTTTGCTTCACAAATCAAATTTTCACAACTTACCTATTTTCCCGTGTTTTCTCAGGAAAAAGGACCCTTTCACATGGTGAATCAAAGACATATATATGGCCAATTCATGCCTGTGAGCAAAGGTTTGGTTTTCATCTAGTAGTGTGTTAGCATTCATTACGTGTTTTGGCTGTCAAGATTTGGCTTCATGCATCAAAGTTTCACAAATTAACTTTTTTACTGTGTTTTCTCAGGAAAAAAGACCCTTGCACATGGTGAATCAAAAACATAGATATGGCCAATTCATGCCTGTGAGCCAAGGTTTGATTTGAATTTAGTGGTGTGGTATTATCATGCCTTTTGCCTGTTAAGATTGGTCTTCATGCATCAAAATTTCACAAATCACCTATTTTTCCTGTGTTTTCTCAGGAAAAAAGACCCTTGCACATGGCACCACAAAAAAACAATCATCACTTGATGTCAATTGACATGTGGCTAGGTGCAGAAAGGTATCTGTGATCTATCTGGTGCATCACAGATTCAGCCCCCTGGAACCCACAAAGGCGCCATTGTAATTGGGATGAACTAGCATTTGAGCTACAGTGCCCTACCAATTGTTTATGTCCGTCCTATCATCAATTTTTTGACAAGCAATTCGTTTTTTCATCTCACAAGCTTTGGTACAGTGGTACTTCAAGAGGTGATGAAGATGATTATGAAATAACAATACAGAAAAGAAAAATGCTTCATACTTTTAAAAAATCAAATGATCATGTCAATAAATTTATTTTTTCAATAATTTCTTTAAAAATACAAAAAAATATCAGGGTGGTAGGCCGGGATCAGGAGATGATGATTGGAAAAGAAAATCTTGAAAAGTTTTTTTGTTTTTTAAAAACAAATTAATAATCGATTGGCCCGCCATTTGCCTTGATAACAGCTTCCATACGGGATGGCATTGATCTGAGAAAATTTCTGAGCGTCTGGGCTGGAATGTTGTCCCAAGCTTGTTGAATAGCTTCCTTCATCTCAGGGATTGACTTTGGTTGATAATTAGTTTGAATGTTTGTCTTGATTCTTTTCCAAAGATTTTTGATAGGATTCAAATCCGGAGACTGAGGCGGCCAGTCTTCAAGCTTCCTGATGTTGTTTTGAACTCGGAAGGCCTTGGTGACCTTGGCTGTGTGAGATGTTGTGTTGTCTTCCATCAAGAGGAGTTGGCAATGAGGGTCAATTGAAGCCAGAGTGTCAACAAGGTGTCCTTTGTAGACCTGATAGATATAATTGACTGCTTTGGTACCGCCAGATTCAAGGAGAAAAATTGGAATCTTTGAGGTGCCGTAGAACGCACCCTAAATTGAAGTCAATGATCACCCGCTCTTGAAGGTTGGCTCGAGGCATTCAGGGTTCATTTGGTCGTTTTTTTTCACGCCACACCTTGACTTGCTTTGACTTCTTTCCAATCTCAAAGGAAGACTCATCCGACTAGATGACCTTGCTCCAGTCAGAAACCTTGCAATTGACGTGCTTGCGTGCAAAAGAAAGTCGCTTTTGTCGGTTGATATTGTTTGCAAAGGGCTTCTTGACAGCAACCCGGTTGTTGAAGCCCATCTTATGGGCTCTTCTTTGGACTGTTGAGGTGGAAACAGCGACGCTCAGTGAGTTGGTGACCCCGGCAAGGGTTGATTTTTGGTTATCCTGCAGCACTTGTTGGAGCTGGCGAAGATCGCAATCAGTATTCAAACAAGGTCGGCCGCTTTTCTTGGCTGTCTTGATCGTCCCACAAGCCTTTGATTGCTTAACAATCTCAGTGATAGTTGTTCTTCCTAAGCCAACAGCCTTCCCTACTTTAGCATGCAACATCCCGGCGTCGACCATACCAACAATACGGGCCTTCTTCTCTGTTGTGAGGTGACGTTTTCCACGCGAACAAGCCATTTTTCTGGTCAAAAACTTGAAAATCAGTCAACTTACAAGTTAAAATCAGAGCAAATAAACTTACTGAAACTTCTGTGGAAGTAGTTGCGGCCCAAATCAATGATCATTATTGTTGTTGCGGCTGTTATGACGATTTGGATGTATGTTGATTGGTACAAGGGCTTGTACCCGTAAGGCAAACGCAATGAGGTGTCAGGGTGCCTGTCACAGGTTCATCCCCGGACATAAACATCTGGGAGGGCACTGTACATCAGAGAAGGGATTGATTCTACATGATGTTACTTGTATTAAAGGTAAAATTGATTTTTCGTGGTGTGGTGAATCAGAAAAATTGATCTGGAAATTGATTCCTGTGAGCCAAGGTTTGATTTGAACATAGTGGTGTGGTAGTATGACGTGTTTTTCCTGTCAAGATCTGGCTTCACCCATCAAAATTTCACAAATTACCTATTTTTCCTGTGTTTTTCCAGGAAAAAGACTCTTGCACATGGTGAATCAAAAACACAGATATAGGCAATTGATACTTCTGAGTCGGGGTTTGATTTCCATATAGTGGTGTTTTAGTATCATGCCTTTTGCCTGTCAAGACTTGGCTACACGCATCAAGAGTTCACAAATTACCCAGTTTTTCTGTGTTTTCTCAGGAACGAAGACCCTTTCACATGGTAAATCAAAAAAATAGATACAGCCAATTGCTGCCTGTGAGCCAAGGTTTGATTTGCATATAGTGATGTGGTATTATCATGACTTTTGCCTACCAAGATTGGGCTTTGTGCATCAAAATTTCACAAATTACCTATTTTTCCCCTGTTTTCTCAGGAAAAAAGCCCCTTGCACATGGTGAATCAATGAAATTTTGATGCTCAAAGCCCAATCTTGACAGGCAAAATGCATGAAGCTGCCACACCACTATATGCAAATCAAACCTTGGCTCACAGGTATCAATTGGCCATATCCATGTTTTTGATTCACCATGTGAAAGGGTCTTTGTTCCTGAGACAACACAGAAAACACGGGTAATTTGTGATCTTTTGATGCGTGAAGCCAAGTCTTGACAGGAAAAAGGCATGATAGTACAACACCACTATATGGAACACAAACCCTGATTCAGAGGCCTAAATTGGGTATATCTGTGTTTTTGATTTACCATGTGCAAGGGTCTTTTTCATGGGAAAACACAGGAAAAATAGGTAATTTGAGAAATGTTGATGCGTGAAGCCAAATCTTGACAGGAAAACAAGTGATACTACCACACCAATAGATGAAAATCAAACCTTGGCTCACAGGCATCAATTGCCATATCAATACTTTCAATTCACCATGTGCAAGGGTCTTTTTTCCTGAGGAAACACAGGAAAAAAAGGTAATTTGTGAAATTTTGATGCAGGAAGACCAATCTTGACAGGCAAACGGCATGATATAACCAAACCAATATATTCAAATCAAACCTTGGCTCACAGGCATGAATTGTCCATATCTATGTTTTTGATTCACCATGTGCAAGGGTCTTTTTTCCTGAGAAAACATGGGAAAAATAGATAATTTGTGAAATTTTTATATGTGAAGCCAAATCTTGACAGGCAAAAGGCATGATACTACCACACCATATATGAAAATCAAAAATTGACTCAGATTCATCAATTGGCCATACCTATGTTTTGGATTCACCATGTGCAAGGGTCTTTTTTCCTGGCAAAACGCGGGAAAAATAGGTAATTTGTGAAATTTTGATGTGTGAGGCCCAATATTGACAGGCAAAAGGCATGATACTGCCACATCACTATATGAAAATCTGACTTTGGCTCACAGGCATCAATTAGCCATATCTATTTTTTTGATTCCCCATGTGCAAGGGTCTTTTTTCATGAGAAAATGCAGAAAAAATGGGTAATAGGGGGTATCAAATATAGGCAAATCCACACTTATTTAATTGACTGGTTTTCAAAAATCCACCATTTTTAAAACCTTTTGGTTGCTCATCAATCATCATTTTGATCCAGCAATGAAGAAAAAGATTTTTGGATAATTGACTGGTTTCTAATTGTGGATTTGGTATATTTGACACCCCCTAATTTGTGAAATTTTGATGCATGAAGCCAAATCTTCTCAGGAAAACACCCAATACTAGTACCACACCACTATATGTAAATCAAACCTTGGCTCACATCCATCAATTTTCTATATCTATTCTTTGTTTCACCATGTGCAAGGGACTTTTTTCCTGAGAAAATACAGAAAAACAGGGTGATTTGTGAAATATCCATGCCTGAAGCCAAATCTTGCCAGGCAAAACATGCAATACTACCACACCACTATATGAAAATCAAATCTTGGCTCAAAGGAATTAATGGGCCATATCTATGTTTTTGATTCACCAAGTGCAACGGTCTTTTTTCATGAGAAAACACAGAAAAAAAGTGTAATTTGTGAAATTTTCATGCGTGAAGCCACATCTCAACAGGCAAAAGGCATGATACTGCCACACCACTATATGAAAATAAACCCTTGACTCAGAGGCATCAATTTGCCATATCTATGTTTTTGATTCACCATGTGCAAGGGTCTTCTGTCATGGGAAAACATAGAAAAAAAAGGGCAATTTGTGAAATTTTGATACGTGAAGTCACATCTTCACAGGCAAAAGGCATGATACTGCCACAACACTACATGAAAATCAACCCTTGACTCCAGTCAGAGGAATCAATTGGCCATATCTATGCTTTTGATTCACCATGTGCAAGGGTCTTTTTTCCTGGGAAGACAAGGGAAAAATAGGTAATTTGTGAAATTTTGATGTGTGAAGCCCAATCTTGACAGGCAAAAGGCACAATACTTAAGGTTTTGCCGCAATGGCAGGATTCCAAAAGTGAGACTATAGAGAACCAACTGCAGAAAGCACTTGTGACGACAAGCCTTTTGGTTGTTGGTGACTGTTGGGTACTTTTGCATTTGAGAACAGAAATGTATGGTAGTAGGGTTGCATGGCATCACAGTGCAGGGTGCAGAAAAGTCCGGGAATGGTGTAAATGGATGTCTTCAGGGAGGAACCGGAGATGGGAAAGGGAGTTTGGAAAATCCAAAGGACAGTATCTTTGTGCGACATCAGGGAGCAGAGGGCAGCAAAAGGAGGAAAACTCAATCAGCTTGTCCTAGCGCATTACCACAAGAAGTGCTTGACCTGATCAACAAGTGCAACAAAATTTCTAAACCCCATGCAAAACATTTCTACTAATTTTTTGCATGGAGTCGCAATCTGCAGATTGCTTTGGAAAGGTTTCCACATTAGTACAGATGTTTTGCATGGATTTTACCAATTTTTTTTGCACTTTTTGATCAGGTCAAGCACTCCTTGCGGCAATGCACTGGAAAAGCCACTGGGTGAGGCACTGCAATAAAAACTTGCTCAAATGCCGGCAGTTGACATGTGGCAACTTGAGTATTACTGAAGTCCTTAGTTGATGCAAGCTTGGAGTGAGGCAAGCTTCACTGCTGGCATTGATTGGTCAAACACAGCTGGTTGAGCAGTTCTTGAACAGCTGTGTTTAACCAGTGATTGGACAGGCACGGTCTAACCAAAGCCCGTGCCAGCCAGCTGGGGCCTTTCTAATTGGTTTGAATGCAACCAGTCACCACCAGCCAGGAACTGATTTGGCAGACCGGCTTGATTGGCCAGCATGGGCTTTGGTTGGAAGGTGCCTGTCCAAGATCACTGTTTGAAAACAGATGTTTGAGCAATGCTGGACCATCCATGTTTGACTGGTCAATGCTGACAGTGCTTACAATAGTGTTATCTTGTGATATGATAGTGATATGATGGTGTTATCTTGTATTATGACAGTGATATGATATTGTTATATTGGGATATGGCAGTTATATGATATGGTGATATGGTGATATTATATGAGGGTGGTTTGAAAAAGTTGACCACTACAAGATATTCCGTATATCCCGTAATGTTTTACTCAGTATCCCGTATGGGATATATTGTAGGGTATGTAGTGTTAGTCTATATTTCAATTTATTTTCATTACATTTTTTTTATTTTCTATCAAACAAAATCAACAAACCTCTTACAACTACTTTTCAATCAGGAAATAACTCCCCTCTTTGATTTTATTCTGCTTCAATATTTGGGTCCCAAAAAAAACCAACACAGATCTCATAGTTCCAATTCAAAAGGGAAAAAACCTTCACATTATATAGCAGGAAGAAGTAGTAAAAGAAAAACAAGCTAGATAACAAAAATATCAAGAAAAGTAAAAGAAAAACATGAGCTAATAAACCATTCTGTTGGATCTAGTGTTCTTCTTTAATTCTTGAGTCAATTTAAAACAATCATCATATTTATCTTTCCAAGCTAAGGCGTCTTGAGATGCATATCTGGTCCATTCTGAGGCTAGTTGAGGAGCTGGAAAGAGGGAGGGGTTTTTAAGCTCAAGAACCATGATATGTTTGCCTAATAAAGCAATGAAGAAAGGGGGTTTGTTGTTTGGAGGTGAAAAAGATGGGAGCATGGTTTCAGACCAAGATTTAGAGAAAAAGAAAAAAGGCCTTTGATAAAGATCAGCAAGAGCATAACCAGTACTAGGAAGGGACATCCAGTTTTCTTTGCCGCAGGATTAGTCTTCTTCATCTTCAGGAACTTTAAACTTGATGCGCTTAAGGGCTGATTCAACATTCAGGACAAGTAAGTTATCTTCATAATGACCTTTCTTGCTGGAGATTTGATGGGCAACTTCTTCTCAAATTTTGGGCCATTGATCTTGATCTTGATGTAAAATAGAAGAGACTGCTCAAAAACTACAATGGCCATCTGAGTCAGGGTTCAAAAGCCTTTTGATGTGATCAATAATAAAACTAGGGAGATGGTGAGAATAATAAGAAAGGGAATGGGAAGCTTCTGGAAGTGTTTTCAGACGCGCTGGGTTTTTAGCTGGAGGCTTTCTTGATTGAACTGGCCGGGTACTCTTTGGCTGAAGATTTTCATCCTTTTTGTCGTCTGGAACACTGAATTTTACCTCCTTCTTCTCTTTGGGGTCTTCTTTCTTCAGGGGAGTTTTTCTAGAGGGTTGAATTTGTGTTTTGACTTCTTCCTTGATGGTTGGGTGCTGGGTTTTTTGTTCCTTCTTATTTTCTGTTTCCATTTCTTCAGCGCAATGTTTTTTAGCTACAATTTCAAATTCAGAAGGTTCCCGGCGGTCTGACTTGATCTTCTTTCCACGGAAATTTGACTTTCCTTGAGATTTGGGCCTTCCACTTGTCTTCTGAGCTCCGCTGGGTAAGAGGATGTTGATTGTTTCTGAGCCTTCTAAGAGTTTGTTGATGGCGTCAAGCATGAAGTCTCTTTGGGAAGAGTTCATGTTTTCTAGTTGGGTCTTGATTTCTTCAATCTTCTTGGCGGAAGCTTTGTCTGGAGTCTGTTTTATTGTGCGGAAGTCCTGTTTTGACAGAGAATGAATGGATATTATTAGTTTATGTAACGGAAAATAGGTAATAAAAAGTAAATTGATAAGTCAAATGGGGAATGGGGGCTTGGAGGGGCTTAATGGTGGTGTTGCTGTTGAGTTGTGCATTGATTGAGGCAACGACCCCCTGTCGAGAATTATTATTGAACAATCAACCCCCTTTTTGGGAAACAGCAACCCCTATTTCATTAAATGCGCGTATTTTTTGAATCAGCAACCCCCACTTTGTGAGCAATGAAAAAAAAAACTCACCAGCGACCCCTAAATTGTTACACGCAGGTCAGTTTTTGAATCAGCGACCCCCAGTTTGAACCAAGGAAAAGCTACACCAGTCGAAGTCATTGACGACCCCTAAAATGTTACACGCCCGTTTGTTTTGAATCAGTGACCCCCAGAAAAAAAAGAAAAATGTACGTTTTGAAGCAACAACCCCCAAACGAAAAGCAACAAAGTTGCTTTGCAACATTCCGCCGCACCACCGCAGTAAAGATAACCAATCCCAATGCCACCAAACCCCCCAAAGAAAGGAAAAGGGATAGGGGAAAAGGGAAAAAGGCAAAAAAATGATGACAAAAAGAGACAAAGACAGCTTACCTTCATATGCCACTGAGCATGAAACTCAGTTGGCTGAATTTTCTCGCCAAGATTAACCAAGTAAGCAATGCGGTGCTTAAAAGGAATTCCAGATTGTACCGTGAAGGCATGATTACATTTACCTAGTTCCTCAGTCCATTTGATCAGATTGAATTCATTTTGAGCGCGGCGGAGAGCATAGTGGGTGATTTTACCAAAGCATGGGGTGAAGATCTTCTGAATATTTCTGAGGGTGGCGATTTTTTGTTGATGGAATTCTGAGCTGATCCTGTGATGCTGGGACTCAAGAGCGAGTGTTATGAGTTTCACCACTTCAGGGAAATTTGTGCTAGAGTTGAGGAGATTTTTCTTGATGTAGGAATGAGAAGATTCAATTTGAGAGGTTGTCTGGTGATCAAAGTGAGTGATTTTTTTTGTCCAGGCGTCAAAAAAAACGGGGAGCAAGAGGAATCCAAGTTTTTTCAATGTATCACCAGGGGAGAGGAGGGGGCACTCCCCAGGGAGTGCCATAGCTTAAGTTGACCCTGGTTTTGGTCTGAAATCTGTCAGAAGTCAATCACAAATTGTTGATGAACTATTCCTTTCAACAATGTGAGATGGAGGTGAAATAATGATGAAGTGATGTGCAAAACATTGTGAAATTATCAACAAATTTTGTTGAATTTATTTTGAATTCTAGCTCAACTTAATCATGACTATGGACTACAATTGCTCAATAGATGCATGTTACACAGACATACTGGTCAACAGGCTGGGCCTTTCATGGATGATTACTAGTTTGTGTTGGTTATGGGGTGTGGAACCAATTTTGACAATGTCCCCCTATCCCGCTCAAGCGGGATAGGGGGACATTGTCAAAATTCCTTCTCACAAAAAACAGAAATGGAACATGAAGCTGAGAATATATAAATAAATGAAAAAACACCACTTACCACAAAGTGTGTTGCAGTGCAACATGATGTCCAGATGAACCCTAACACTCCCTGGATTGACTTCAATCAGTTTTTGGACTGAGAGGGCTACCGTTTTGTCACATGTTGTGGTACAATTGCAGCAAATTTTTGCTAATGTCAGGGCAAATTCTTAGATTCATTTGGATGCAGAAGGTAAAGAATTCAATAGTATAATACAATAATTAACCAATTTTTTCAAAGAAGATCTTGGCCATGATGATCTGTTGGAACATTATCATCCTTCCTGAATAACATTTTTGCACACTACTAAAATTTCAATCAAACAGTCTGGATTTTCACCAGAATCATTTTATCAATTGAAGAACAATTCAACTTGAATTACAAATTTGTTTTGAGTATCTTTTTTATACAGATTAAACTAAATTCCAGTCAAATTCCTGATGAGTTCAACATGGGTTAACCAATACTTTGTGAAGTTCAAAGAAAGATGTAGGGGAGGTATCCACCAGAGTTACAGAAAAAAGTTAAGCTATGGCACTCCCTGGGGAGTGCCCCCTACTCTCCCCTGGTGTATTCAACAAACTTAGAGTTAAAACGGGAGCTGAATATCTTGAAAGCGGAGTAGAAATTGGCTGTGTTGGAAATATGGGTGAGTTTAGACCACTGGGAGATGATTTCTTTTTCTTCAGCTGAATTCTTGACAATTTTGGAAGCATTGGCAAGTATATTCTTGTCAATGTGCCAGGTGCAGAGCATGTGGGTTGAGTTTGGAAAGACTTCAGCAATGGCGTTCATCAGAGCTAGTTCACGATAGGTGAGGAGGACATTGGGGGGGGGGGGGGAATTTGATGGGAAGTGAGTATAGAAGAGAAAGTTTCAAGTGCCCAGGAGTAGTATTCTAGGTTTTCTTCAGCAAGGAAGCAGAAAGCCGCACAGAAAGTCTTGTTGTTACCACTGACGCCGGCAATGTGGAGAAGGGGCATGTTGTACTTGTTTGTCTTGTAGGTGCAATCAAGGAAGAGGACATTGTGATAGCAGGAGAGGAGTTCAAGGGATAGGGTGTGAATAAAGAATAAAGCCTTCAAGTTACCATTTGATTCCACTTTGGAGCAAGTAGTGTAGTTGGAGAAGGTGAGCTTTTTGTTGAGATGAACAATTGGACTGAGAACTTGAAGGGATTGCTCTTTGACTTTTCTTTTCGCCACGTAAATAGTACTTTTCGTTGCTAGGAGTGGTTTGTTTGCAGGTTGAGTTTTTTTCATGATTTGGAGTATGTCAGAGGTTTTCAGACCAGAGAGGGAGAGATTCTTTACTTGTTCAAATTGATTATCTGTCAGTTTTTTTTTCAACGTGAGCTTGGGGGTCAGATGTTGGCGGGTGGTTGTGCTTGGGTTGGCCACAAGAGAATCTCCAGACTTTTTTCTTCTTGCTGTAATATCCAGCGGCAGTGAACGGACAACCAATGAGTCTTGAGAAGTTTGGCGCTTTGCGAGAGTCACCTTTACACAGGTTCTGGTGACATGAGCCACCCCTACAAAAAAAAGAGGAGAAAAAAAATTGAAGATAAAAAAGACCAGCAATTAGTTAAAGTTTCTAGCTAGATGGAAGAGTAGAACAAGAGAGAAATTAAAAGGATGATTGGCATAATGAAAACACTTACCTGTTATTTTGAATGAAAAAAATTGCCAAGAAGAAGAAAGAATCATTGTCAGAAAACCAGGGATAAAACTCTTCTGAAAAAAAAAGAAAAAGAAAAAGAAAAAATTACCTGTCACATTTAAAAACTATCTTCTTTTGAGCTTTGGATCTCCTGATGACAATCACGTATCCATGGTCCACGGAGAACTTCTTGACTGAATTGACCATGTCTTTCTCGGAGTAGAAAACCTCAGGGGGTGGGCCAGGAATCTGAAATCAACAGGTACCATCTTCTTCTTGTTGAACATCTTTCTCTTCCTCCGGGGATTCTTCTTCTTTTTCATTTTTTGCTTCTTCTGGGGATTCTTCTTCTACAAGGGAGGGGGGGCTGTCTTCAGGGGCTTCTTCTTCTTGTTCAAGGGAGGGGGGGCTGTCTTCATAGTTTTTGGGGCTACTATAATTTTGTTGAAGGGTCTCATTAATTTTTTTCAAGTTTTTTTTGTAATTAAGATCAAAAGAAATGAGGGAAGGATCAATGGTTGGAGAGTTGGGGGCTTTGAAGGTCATTTTAATAGTAAAAAGTGAATTAAAGGGGTTTCAAGGGGTTTAGGTTTGATTGAGTTGGATTTTGGGGGTTTGAAAGGGGTCTAGAGTCGCTTTAGGGCGGTTTAATGCGTTCGGTAGGGGGCTATCCGGTTGCGAGGCGTGTTTCTTGTTGATTGGGGTGTTGTATCTGTCAGCCCTAGAGATACTTCAAAGTATCCAAAGGACTGCTATTTTATATTCAACTCACTTATATCTTCTGTAATATTAATAAATCCTTGAATATTATTGCAGAAATGGATTTCTGATGTAAATTTATGTAGGGTTACCCACTGAGAGTACCCCTTAATTATTACTCCTTATGGTACTTTGGCCATTCTCAAAGTACCACGGAGAAACTACTACAAAACATAAAAATGTAAAATATTTAACATGCTAATACATAGTATAAGCATATTTTGGCGCAGAGAAAGAACATAAACAAGGTTGTGAAACAATACAAACCTTGTCTTCCTTGGCTGAGAATTTATTTCTATGGGAAATATACTACTTATTAGATATTCCCTTATTGTAGAAATAGAATTACCCTTTCCCATGAAAGTGTGGGTAAATTCTTCAATTCATTATCCTTATTAGTGTGGCTTCATGAGTAAATGGTTCATAAATATACTCATGATGTCATGGGGACAGGATAATAAATTTTCACATCCATAGAATTGGCCACAAATCTTCACGTAGAAGTTTGTGCTCATTCCCTGGCTTGTTTAAACTCCCAGAGGTTCCTCATGGCGCCCAAAGGGACCTCTAGGCCTTAAAAGGAAGGCCTCTGACGCCCAAAGATGGATTCCTCAGCCTATTCACCCACATACTTAGTTATAAACTCAGTATAAGTGAGTATTCTCCTCCTACTTTTAGAGTAGTGTTCCTCTATCTAAATCCTTTCCCACTGGAGCTTTTAGCCTGCATTATTATCCCCAATTACTGCGCCTAAACCCTCCTTAAAAATAGTAGCTGAAAGACCACCACCTCTGCCTGCAGCCATTCTGTCACGTGCTTTCCTACTATTATCCTTTTTGTTGCTTTATAGCTTCAAAATAACAACTATTTATAGTTGTTCTCCTACCCAAACTGTTGTATATCAACTTTTGGCGTAACAGGAGTGCAGAACTAACCCATTATTCTATTGGGGTAGGACTAGTAATAGTCCTTTAAATTGTTCTATCAGCACATTCATAGTGATTTGGGCCATTTTGGACCAACATCTCATAGAAATAGCTGTCAGTATCTATAGTCGCAAGTCTCTTGGTAAGGTTTTTTGGCTAGGGGGTTGCTCGCAAGACACGACGGATCCTGAAAGTCAAGCTGCGACCCCCGGGGAAAGCGGGGGTTGTGTGAAAACCCGGGAGCGGGAAAAATGAACGGACAACCCCCAGTCCGCGGGACAAAATTGGATCTGCGACCCCCTGTTATATTGCGGACCCAAAGTACCTATTGGGGACCATTCTGAGACGTCCAACGCTGGTCGTTGCGACGTCTTGGAAAAAATGGGGGTTGCTCCTTCAAATAACAGGGGTCAGCGATTCAATCCCCAAAAAATAACCCAATGTGAACCCCCCTAATTGTGCATTTTCACATTTACACTGTAACTTAATTACTACCAGAAGATAAAACACATTCAAAATGCAGTTCCCTTCATCAGAAAACTCCAGTATTACTTGAAGCAAAAATTTAGGGCCCATACCACTCGTTTTGTTTTTTTTCAGAATCAATTCTTGCCGTCTGAGAAAAAGCGCTTTTTCCAATTTCAATTTTCTGTCTTTCACAAGGATTGGTACACACAGAATCGCGTACCATAACCTTGCAATTACCATAACCAAAAGCCGCTCCAGCCCATCAAAACCATGGACACAGATCTCCTCATCGCAATTGTAGCGACTGCTGCAGCTATTGTCATTGTCTCACAGCACTGGAACGAATACAAATTTGAGGCCTACTATGGAGACGGTGGAAGAGCCCTCTATCCTCAGCTGCTTCTCAATTCTTGCAAGGATTTCTTAAAACAAGTCACTCAAATGGAACGTGCAACATTCGATGCTCTTGTTTCAGAACTCCAGAAAAATGGACTCCTTGAAGATGGACGGTTGGTCATGGTAAAGGAACAACTCCTGATCTTCCTCAATATAGTTTGCCATAATAATTCTATGCGGCAAACTGCTGTTAAATTCCAAAGGGGTCTCTATACCATCAACAGGTCAGTGCTTTGCTATCCTAATTCAAGGATTACTTTCATGCTGATTTGCTTGTTAATGTAGATACTTTGGACAAGTACTGGAGGCACTTTTTTCCTTGTACCCATGTTATGTCCAATTCAATCCAATCACCTGCTCGCTTCCACCATCTATTTCAGATAATCCAAAATATGCACCATTTAAAAACTGCTTGGGAGCACTTGATGGTGTCTTCATCCCAGAACAAGTTCCTCTGAACATGCAAAGCAACTATCGGTCGCAAAAAGGAATGATTGCGCAGAACATTATGGCCGCAGTCAACTTCAATTTTGAGTTTGTTTTTGTCCTCGCTGGTGGGGAAGGTAGTGCACATGATACTCGGGTGTTTACCGATGCAACCTCAAAGAGTTTGAATATCCCAGGGAACAAGTATTTTCTTGCAGATGCAGGCTATGGGCTCCGAAAGGGATTAATGACACCTTATCAAGCGGTTTGGTACCATCTCAAAGAGCAAGCAGCAGCCGGTCTTCGACCAGAAACAAAGAAAGAGCTCTATAACTTGCGCCACACCACTCAGAGAAACTGTGTTGAGAGAATCTTTGGGTGTATCAAGAAAAAATTTTTGATCCTTCAGCCAGCACCTGAAATTGACCTTAGTAAGCAGGTGCGGCTCATCTATGCACTCTGCATGCTTTGGAATTTCATGCGCAAGCATGAATTGGTCAAGACAATTTTTCAAGATTATGCAGAAGAAGATCAACTCAACTTCCAAGCAAGTAACAACAACAACAACAAAAAGCCGCCTCCAACCACCGCACAAGAAGACACATACATGAAATTCTGCCGAGACTGACTGGCCGATAAGTTTTGCGATCAATACCAGTCTTATCTGAGCCACCGACAATAGATTGAATTCCTTTTATCTTCTATTTGAAAAATAGAATCATATTTTTGTTTCTTTTCATTCCATGATGGTATGCATAGTGCTGAGAGAGAAAATCATTTTCCAAGGAAAAGTGAAGAAGATCAAGAGCGGAGTTGTTTGAGAGCTATACAATTGAGGAGATTGAGAGCAAAAAAGCAAGGCAATGGAGAGAACAAAAATGAGGTAAACAAGATCCTTATGTCTTTAATAAAAGAGATCATTCATTAGATCGGACTGTCTGAGACCAAACGGGTGAAAGTAAAAAAAACTCACAAGTTTTTTGGCTTCCTTCTCAAGCCACATAAGGCATTTTTTGGTGGTTGAACTACAAGCCAAAGTCAAAAAGGTTCTAGCTTTGTTTTCATCCTCCAGAACACCAATAAAGCTGAGGTACTCTTTGTCGGATATATCGTTGGCAAACATAGTTGAGCATTGCTCCATTGCGTTCTCATTGCAAGTTTTGGGTGGCGGTTGGCTGGTTTTGGATTGTTTCTTTTTGGCTAGTTTTTCAATTGCATTAGTGAGACCACCAAGATCTGCTTTAATATCTTCATTCTTTCCTTTTCGGGTACGTTTCATTTGCTGAGCAGACAAGGGGGGATTGATTTCTAGATTGCTATCATCAGGATCAAGAATCATAGCAGGTTGTTTGGTGGTCTTGGCCGGTCGCTTTCCTTCTTGGTTGGTGGGGGTGGTGTCAGCCTCTAGACCATCTTTGAGATTAGGAAGGTTTTCAGCGGCCGATTTACCAGTGGCAAAGGTGCCACTGAAGACTTGATGAGCCAGATCGTACAAGGGGAAGGGCTTATCCTTGTATTTTGCAAATGCGCGGCGAGGATGAGAGGTGAGGAGTTTGGCCCACACAACAGAATCAGCAGTTGGGACCTGCTTCTCATTGTCCCATCCAAACCCACTCCTCTCACGCAAGAACTTGACGTCGACATACACATTGCGTAGTTTATTCTTCGCGTTTTTGAGTTGATTGCAATTAAGGTTGAGCTTGAATCGGTTGTTGACCCTGTTCATGAGTGTCGTCCAACCGATCTTGTTCAGATTACCATTGTCTGTAGCCAAGCCTTTAGCGATGCAGCCGGCAATGCCTTCAAGGAGTTTGGCTTTCTGTTCATGGGTCCACGTATGAAGAATGGTTTTTTTGGTGGCATTTTCTTTTTCTTCCTTTTCTTTTTTTTGAGTTTTTTTTTGGCACTGGTTTGATAACTGCAGGTTTGGTGGTGGCCAATATCATCTTTGGTGGTGGCTTGTTTTTTTTATTAGAGATGTGATCAGAAGAGAATATAGCTGGGTCAATGTGTGGCTTGGCCATAGTTGTGTAGGAACTGAGGACTGGCGGCGCCGGAACAATCTGCCGGAGTAGCAAGAAACGGGTCAAACCATGTTTCTCCAAACGCTAGATTCTTGGCAAGAATCAATCCTTGATTTCCTCCAGAAACTGATGCCAATGGTACGCAATTCCGGCCCAGAATTGATTCTCAAAGAAAAAAATCAAAAGTCGCGCAAGAATCGATTTCTCACGACCTATGGTATGCACCCTTATTGCAATGCTAGGATTTTGGTGTACAGTGCCTTACCAGATGTTCATGGACAACTTTATTTGATCCCCAATACTCAAAATATAAGTTTGAAGTCATGGTGGGTTGGTAAAGTCATAGAGCATGGTTTCAAAAGAATGATTATCACAAAATAAAAATTATTTGCATCAACAAAAAATTTACATGTTTTTTCATATCACACTACCAGAAAATCTGCTTCAACTGCCACCAGTTGACATGCAGGCTAGTCCCATCTTAATCCCCTTTTACTTCCAATTTAATCCAAAACAACTTTTTTGGCACAGTCACTGTGAACAATGAACAGTGACTGTGCATTGAAGTTGGGTTGAAGTTTTTTTGAGTAAGATTTAAGTAAAACACAAGTTAAATCAAAGTGACTGCATGTCAACTGGTGGCAGTTGAAGCAGATTTTCTGGTATTGTCAATTGACAGCGTTTCAAAATGTTTAATAATCTTCCAAAAAATTAAATAAAAATCACAATGGGTAGTATGGCATGTGAAAGAAATGAAAAAAATGAAAAAATGAAGAAAAAAAATGTATACCAAAAACTTTCCAATCTTGAGTGTGTGGCCAAAACCATCAGAAATGGATCTTTTTGTTGCTTCCAGTGCAAGCTAGGACTGGCTAATGCCCAATCAAAGCTAATATAAAAAGGCCTGAAAGTAATCTTTCTTCATCTTTCATTCATTATCATTTTTCTCACATTTCATTCTATCCATTCTGATTTTTTTGATTTTTTTGGAAAACTATTAAAACTGCATCAGAATGGGAGATTACAGAAAAAGATAGTATAAATTTGAAGGGGATGAAGAAAGATTTCATTTTTTTATATTCATTCTTTTGAAAACATTCTTTATAATTTTGCCAACCCTCCATGACTTCAAACTTGTGCTTTGAGCTTTGGGAATCAAATGAAGTGGGCCATAAACATCTGGGAGGGCACTTTACGTGAAAGCATGGTTAGACTGGACATTTGTTGATCATTCACCTTTGATGTTGACACAAATTGGCCCTTGATTAAATCCAATTGGAAATCTGCTCACACAGGTGTATTTCAGTCTTGCATTCTCACAAGATAGATTTGACTCTGAGATAATGTAAAATTCACATGTTTTGAAATAAACTCAACTCCTTCGAGACATTGGTTTTCATTCAGTACGCAGAATAGTTTGATTGATTCATTGGCTGACCAAGGCTTTCCAAACAGTCTAGATTTTTAATTGGCACATTCAAAAGCATCCTAAATATATGGTTCTTCATTCTGCAACCATGTAAACACCTAATAATTTCACTGAGAAATTCATGTAGAAAGAAAAGCTTGGGATTTACATACCAAAAAATATAATGTAGATGCTTACTTAGTCTTACTTCCCAATTCTTGAGCCAATTTTTGATCATAAAAAGATTGTTTATTTGATATCTGACTGCTTAGTGTTGTGAAAATTCAAAAAGCCTTCTGAATTATTTCTTATTTGAGTAAATCAATTGAAGCACTTTTATAATAACATGAAAAAATAAGACAACCATGAGAGTTTTGCAATGCTGGATTTTGTTTTCTGTCTTTTTCTTCTCAGTTTTCTTTCTGTGTGCTTCTCACCTTTTCATCACATGTCAGGCACATGTCACAGGTTCCGGAGTCTACGGATGGATCCCAGGTATGCCTCACATCTCTCTTCATGTTCTCTTCTCTTTTCTTCCTTGTCTCTTTCTTTTTTTCAGTTTTGTTACTGCTGTGTTTAATAAAATTATCCTTCCACACACCCCCACTTCTGGCTCCCAGTTGGGCGCAACATACTTTGGCACAGGGCAATGAAAATGATTTACACTACCAGAAAATCCCACTCAACTGTTTCCAGTTGGCATGCGGGGAAATTGAGTTTTACTCAGGTTTTACCTTTGATGCGCAGTGACTGCGCGTTGCACAAAGTCACTGCGCATCCAAGCTTGCTTTGAGTCAGACTCTGTATACGTAATGTCAAAGTTGATCACCAGCGGAGCGGGGATGATGGATTCGACTTTCTTTTGGCTTTAGAGGTCCGCAACAACAGGTCAGACACGTTTTGCATTCCTCTTTTATGGGCCAATTATCATGATCTGTTTTTTTATCATGATTGACTACCGACGCCGGGCCGACCTCAGCCAAGGTGATGAGCAGACTTTCAACTTAAGACCTGTCTATGGAAATTCATAGCACCAAAGAATGCTGTGGACACCACATGTGGTGGGTCTAACCTTTTACTTACCAAACAACACAAAATAGATGGTATGTCAATGTTTTTTGATTCTTTGATTGTATGAATTTCATAGAGGATCCTAAAAATAATATTGTAAGACTCAAGATATAAAGTGGCCAAAACTTGAATGTTTTGATGATGCCTAGTAACAACAATAACATGTATACCATGAGGTGTTTGTTTAATATTGTGTTTTGAATGGAAGGATGTACATATGGAAGGGATACACTACAATCATTGCAGAAAAAGCTTATATCGACGACCAAAAGATCCTCAGATGGACTTGTTGGCCAATGGCATTAACCACATGTGTATCTTGAGGGGAAATCGATCTGTATAACCACGAATTACTTGCTCGGGATGGATCATACAGAACATAAACCTGACTTCGGCTCCAAGTGTTTGTGAGATGAACTTCTTTCTCTTTCCCACCGTTGGCTACCCTCATTAAATATTTGCCGTCGTTCGGAGGGCGTAGAGGGCCTAAGTTTGACACACACCCTGCCTTTTCGACATCCCATGTCGTCTCTATGAAAGAATGTCCAGCTTGGTAATGGGGTTCATTACGGTGCCAATCCTCTTCGCTGATCGTGATTCTTGCCCCTGCGATAATGGCAGAAACCCTAATTAGTGAAGTTATTATTTCCAATTGGGTGAGTTTCATGTTCCTATCCAACTTTAAAAACCAAATGAGAGCAAAAAAAAGGGCGATTGTGTGTTGTGAGCTCGAGGAAATAACGAAAGGTGTAAGAGAAGAGTGGTAACCAGATTATCAGGATGATATTAAAAAAAAGAAAAGGTTTGTTGGAGACCAACATTATCTGAAGGCTGTTGGCAAATTGCTGGCGGCCAATTATAAATACTGAGAAACGTGGCGACGGCAAAGGAATATAGTGTATATGTAAGCATCGGAAGATGAAAAGGCTAACATCCTGTCGATGAGACTCGAAATACATCTTACCTTGGAATCGGATAGGCCGATGCTGCTGTAAAGAGTGGTGAGGATCTGTAAGGTTGCAGGTGTAGGAAGGAGTTGCCTTCTTATAGAACGCAAAGGTAGGCGCTTCTGTAGCCAGGCAAAGTCTGCCCTTCCGGATAACTCCTGTACGGTTCTACAGCCATGGCTCTTATCTTGGGACGCTAGTATACGATAAAGGCCTGTCATATTCAAACTTTGAGCGGGAAACACAAACACCACGGGTGTTTACTACAAAGTTTATCACCATCAGAGCGGGGATGGATGATAGATCCAACTTGCTTTTATCTTTAGTGAGCCGCAACGACAGGTCAAACACGTTTTCTATTCCTTCTGAATTTTGGGAGTCAACTGTTACCATCTGTGTTTTCAAGAAATGCCGCGGACTCTGACCTTGCGAATAACATCTAAATGGTTTTAACATCAGGGTCCTTGTCGTCCCTGGACGCTTGTATGCGCCAAAGACCTGTCAAGTTTTAACGGGACAATATCTTCATCAAGACTGATACCGCGGGTGATCACCTGAGGAGCGGGGATGAATGATGGTCCTTTCGGCTTTAGAGGGTCGCGACGACAGGCCAGACACGTTTTGTGTGCTCTTTTTATGGGCCAATCGTTACTACTGTATGGTTATCAAAGAAAAAAAAACAGTACATCCAGCATGACGGCAGATAGACGCCGGGCCGACATCAGCTAATTATGGAATGATGCGGCTTCCCCCGCAAGGCCTGCCCTTGAAAAGTTAAGCACCGAGGAATGCTGTGGACACAGGCCATGGTAGATCTTAACTCTCTCTTTACCCAAGCCCACCCTTTGGGGAGGAGTCGGTATCTCGCGGAGCGTCTGCTGCTAGCGATGACCCCTCTGGGAGTCTGGCCCGAGGGGAATTATTTGTACGCTAGAGGGCTGACGCTCTTCGCCAGTTCGGGATGCAGATCCAAAGGGAACAATATGCAGCCAGTTTTCTTAAAGAAACCAAAACCAAAACGCAAACATGCATAAATTCCAAAAAGTAGAGTAAAGATATTGTAAAACTCAAAATATGAAGGAGCTAAAACATGAATGGTTTAAAATTTTCTAGGGACAGCTATTTTATATGCATGTCATGTATCCTCTGAGGTGATTGTTTTTTTAGATTGTGTCTTGGAGGGAGGTTAACATGAAATAGTGCACTTCAATGCAGATCACGGACTACATATATTACCAAGACAGAAATGTCAAATTTTTCGGCAACGACATCAAACACATGTGTGTCTTTGGGCCTAATGTTTAGAAACAAATATGGTTTTTCGCTTCGGGACCGATCATGCACCTTGTAAGTCTGGGGTTGGTTCAGATTATTGGTGAGGGAGATTGCCCTTTCGTTCGGATTGTTAGTTACACTCAATCCATGGATACCACGGTCAGGATACCACTCGCCGCATCCTTCAACCTTCCCTGCTTGGTTGACACGATCCCGTGTTGTCGTCAAGAAAGCCAATCGACCGCTTCTGCCAGGATCCTCGGAGATCCATTTTGATTCCTCAATTTTGATTGTTTCCCCTTCAATAATGTTGGAAACCACAATGAGTATAGTAATCATTTCAAATCCGGTAATCTTCATATTGTCACACAATTCTACAGATGGAATGAGATCATAAAAGAGAAAGGTCATGTCGTGTTAGCTCAAGGAAGTAATGAAGCGGAGAGAAGATGATCTGGCTGTCATTGAATGGGGGTAGAAACGATTGAAGGAAGAGTGCCAGATGATCTGGAATGGCCTTGAATGGGGGTAGAAAACATTGAAGACTAAACCTACTTGAAGGCTTTTGAGAGGCTGCTAGTGGCCGACATAAAGAGTTCCAACCTGGTATAGCATTCAATTTTAGCAGGAAAAAGGTGCGCGGCAAGGGAATGTTACGCTTAAGTACCAAATTTACGCAAATGCTAAAATTCAAAACGTGACAAGACCCAAAAAATCTTACCTTGGATATGCCGATGCTGGTATGTGAGGTGATGAGAATCTGATAAGGCTTGCAAATGGGAGAAGGGATGGACTTCTTATAGACCGTCAAAGCAAGCGCTTCTGAAGAAGCAATGCAAGGTCTACCCTTTCGGGTAACTTCTATGCGGTCTTGTAGGCATGGCTCTTACCCTCCCTGCACGCTAGTATACGTCAAAAGCCTGTCAAGTTGCGGGACAAGTTCTCCACCAGCACAAATACAGTGCCTGACCCCACTTTTGTGTTAGGTCCAATTAAAATAAAGCTAAGAGCTTTCAGTAGGGGGGTTCACGATAAGAATTATTGCTTCTTGCCCCCCTTAAATTTTTTTCTCGCGCGACATTACTCGCATAAAATTACACTAAAATTTTAACCCCGCGAGCAGCCCCTACGGGTGTCTCGCTCACTCAACTCAACTAAAAAGAGCTTAAAATAAAGCTTGCAGCACTTGCGCAGCACACGCGAGCGTTTCTCACCGCTTAAAACGACTTCTAGCGAAACCGTATCATGAACCCCCCTAGTGTATACAAGTTTCATATAGGATGAACCAAAATGACATTTTTGAGCTCTACAGAGCTAGGGGATTCCAAAAATATATACCCCAGGTCTGTGGCATTGCTAAAAAAAAAGTTACACTTTTTTGGTCAAACAGATTTGGGACATATGGGCTTAGAGCACATAACATGGCCATATGGGGGTGCATTATGCATACAAAATTTGTCGTAAGTACATACTACTCATTCAAAGTTGGTTTTTAGAGCATTTGCATATAATGATATATGTATGCAACAAAGAAGGAAGAGGTTTTAACACAATTTCCGTTGACTTGATGATATTTTTCTGGAGAGGAATGCCTCTACTTTTTATGTTTTTCCACTCAAAAACTTGGGGTTTTTGCTGTTTTTACCGCCCATTATCCCCCATTCCACCCCCAAAACCCAGGGGTTTGGGGGATTTTTTCGCAAATTCCTCCAGCTCAACATTTGGGACACCCCCAAGGGCCTAGCACAAAAGTGGGGTCAGGCACTGTACCATTGGTGTGCATTTCCAAATTCGTCACCAGCGGAGCAGGGATGGCTGATGGATACGACTTGACTTTGGCTCTAGCAGGCCGCGGCAAATCACGAGAGGTCAGACTCAGACACGTTTTGGATTGCTGTTAATGAACTCAAACCTTTTGGTTTTCCAATCGAGGTGGTTAGGACACGACTAAGTGGACTAACGACACGAGCGAGCAGATCGAGTATGCGAACCTTTTGGTTTTCCAACCGAGGTGGTTAGGACACAACTAAGTGGACTAACAACATGAGCGAGCAGAGTATGCGAACCTGGTGTCGACACAAAGTGAGAGTGAAGCAAATGAGTGAGATGATGAAATCACAAAATAGGATGAGAAAAAGAAATACAATGAGAAGTGTTGAAAGTCTAAATACATCCAATACTTTGAGATTAGGTTTGACAATTGTCAATCTCACTAGCTTTCCGCCACGCTCTGCGCCATGCCGCAGCAGGGTGAAAATGTACCCCAAACTAAGTTCAACACCTTTTCTATGAGCCAATTGTTATGATCAGTGTGTTTATAAGAAAAAAAAGATGCAATGTACATGTACACCATGGCGGGTGAAGGCTGAGGCCGGGGCAACATCAGCCAATGGGATTAGTAGGGGGTTCACAATACGGTTTTGCAAGAAGTCGTTTTAAGCAAGGCAAGAAATGCTTGCGTGTGATGCGCAAGTGCTGCGAGCTTTATCTTAAGCTCTTTTTAGTTGATTTGAGTGAGCAAGACACCCATACACCACGGCGAAAAACAGAAGTTTTTGTGCGGTTCTCAAAACCGCCCGCGGTCGTTTTCCATTCAATCAGCAGCGGACGTTGGCTCCGGGCCCCTGCGGATACCGTTTTTCGTAAGTTCGCACAGAAGTTCTCAAGCGGTAACAGACCCGTTATGAAAACCAAAAAAAACCGCAAAAAGATCAAGGTTCAATTGAACCAATTGACTCTCTCACGCAAAAGATGTGGCCCACCGGTTGATTTCACAGGCAGGCGTAGGCCGGGGTAAAGCAAGGAGGCAAACCTGCGCTCTCAATGACTCGCAGGATTACACTACCTCCATTGACCGCTCGACTATCCGAGCAATATGAGGGGGCACGGTTTGTGAGACTTGTACCTGCTTTCTTGTGCCCGGCATTTTTTTCTGAGAAACCTTGATTTCTCGAATTTTCAAGGGAAAATAGCCTCAGTAGCTCAACCAGGTAAACATCTTTTTTTTAAAAAAGAACTCCTTCCAACCAGCGACTTAGCGCTGTTGGATTTTGCTCTTGCTTGTTTGTTTGGAGCGCATTCTTTTTTTTTGGCTTGTTGATAATCCCACAGTCAGATTGGGGATCTAAAACCATTGTCCCACAGAAAAAAAACTCGGTCTTGTGGGACAATGGATTTGTGGACCTTGGGAACATCAAGATTTAACGTTTGTATTAAAAACGTTAACAAACGGTTCCCATAAACCATTTGTTTAGCCGTGGTGTAGGGGCTGCTCGTGGGGTTAAAATTTTAGTGTAATTTTATGCAAGTAATAGGGGGGTTCACGATATGGTTTCGCAAGAAGTCGTTTTAAGCGAGGCAAGAAACGCTCGCGTGTGCTGTGCAAGTGCTGCGAGCTTTATTTTAAGCTCTTTTTAGTTCAGTTGAGTGAACGAGACACCCGTAGGGGCTGCTCGCGGGGTTAAAATTTTAGTGTAATTTTATGCAAGTAATGTCGCGCGAGAAAAAAAATTAAGGGGGGCGAGAAGCAATAATTCTTATCGTGAACCCCCTTAGTGGACTTCCAACGTGCACCACATTCGGCTCCTTTTGGCCTTCTGCGGAAGACCTGCCCGAGAAAAGTTAGCATGAAGTAATGCTTTTCACACAGCCTCGCAGGCAATGGGGGATCTTAACTTTACCCCTAACTTAACAAAGTCCCACCCTCCGTCCGCGGTCGAGTGGTGAAGCACTGTGCTTGCCAACCGGAGGGAGGGACTTACGCCTTATACGTGAAATCTGGCTGTAGGCAATTTCACCTTTTGGTGGGACAAATTTCCAAACGGAAATTCCTCTCCCATGTTACATCCCCCAATCCCAAAAACCTGATCATTGTGTCCGCCTCAGTCACCCCTTTCTGCCTGTTATCTTTTCATCTCCTTATCATTGTCGTGCTATTTTATATTATTTCTTCTAGTTTGTGAGAATTGGACTTGGGAAACCAAACCCGCGTCAAATCCAGCGGTTCAAGTCCATAACTTCCAATACACCCCCTGAAGCTGCAGATACAGATGTAGACAGCACTGTAACATTCAAAAGCTTCCGAGTGTTGTACATGTGTTCTTGACGTGTTATATGTGCTGGAATGGTGATATCAGGATTTCGGCAATTGGCAATGCTGAGCAGTGTATGTACCATGCCGAAGACACCCCAACCCAATAGCTACAAGTTTTACAAATCCCACGCCGTTGGTTACCTGCAACAGGCATGGGCTACTCTGCCAAGAAGGCAACCCAATGATGGCTGGTGCTTCTTAAGGCAACCCGATGACGACTGGTACTTCCTTGCCAAGTCAACGGAGTTTCTACTTACCTTGTCCCATGCTCCTTTTGTCTCATTTATGGGGAGGAAACTCATACAAATGTTGTTAGAAGCCACCAGCGGTCAGTCACGCCGGCTGTATGTGCTCTTGGCATTTTTTTGAAGACTCCCGGATGCTCTCTTAGAATCGTTTTGACCAACTTCGGGTGTTCTCAAAATTCAGAGTCATCTTATTTAAATTGATTGCGGATATGTTCACCAGTGCCTTCTCTCTGACCTGAAAAATCAAACAAGAAAGATGGACTGTTGGCACTGCTGGCATTAACCGGTTGAACACGGCAGTTTGAGCGGTGCTCAAACAGCCGTGTTCGACCGGTGGTTGGACAGGCACTGTCCGACCAAAGCACCTGCCGGCGGGTTGGACAGGCCTGTCCGATCAGTTCCTGGGACCGGTTGCACAGGACCAGCCGGGACCGGTTGGACAAATCTGTCCAACCAGTTGGCTCTTGCTTTGGTTGGACAGTGCCCGTCCGACCACCGGTCAAACACGGCTGTTTGAGCACTGCTCGAGCAGCCGTGTTTGACCGGTTAATGCCGGCAGTGTGGCTATCATAACAGGTTTCCCATGCAATAAAAATACTGAGCTGCACCGCACCTGATCTTCTCCCAAAGAGTCCAAGGGATTCAGCACCAATAAAATCCCTTTCCTCTTGAACAAATGGTAATACATTTCGGAAATTTGGATTTTTCCGTAACCTGTGCCTACTCGGACAAAACAGTGTTGCCCCCCAGCAAGGGAGGCCACTCCTTCAACTTGAAGGTCCTTTGGCTGATCACCGTAGAAGGTCACTGATGTGTCAGTAATATGTTGTTTGAGCTGGTTGTTGTCCATCTTAGTTAAGCTTGTCGGCAACGTGATACTCTCGGGCTTTGTGGCAGATGTTTTCGTAGGGACAAGAGCCATGATGATCGATGGCCAGATGATGACTTGAAGGAGTTGGGATGTGTATATTTCTGATGTGAGTGATGTTGTCTTTGGGTGTAGCCACATCACCGATATGTCATAGTGTACTTCCGGAAGAGTTATAAAAGTACAACACTGTATTTCTCTCTTTACAGAAGCACCCACAATACCGGTAGGCCTGATGCATAAATAACAGCTCGCCAGGATTCAGCACGAAAGAACAAAAGAAGTTGTTAAAAGAAAAGTAAAGGACATGAAAAAGTTTGGAAGAGACAAAAATGTAGATGTGCATCATGCGCACTTTTCAATATGAGGCGGCGGAGTGAGCGGATGAAGAACGAAAGAGCTATGAGGGATAGAAAAAAAACCGGCCTAATTTCAAGTTTGCCTAGAGCAAGAATATTGGTTTAAAGTATAAGTGCCTCCTTCGGAGGCCCTTCGGGACTTGCACGCAAACTTAAGGAGGGACTTATGTTAAGTTAGACTTTACCCAAGCCCACCGTTTGGAGAGGGACTGGGGATTCACGGAGCGTCTGCTGTGGCGAAGACCCTTCTGGCCGGAGG
>PGCI01000569.1:0-27245 GCA_002873125.1 Puccinia coronata f. sp. avenae | reverse complement strand
TTGAATCACTCGAGTTGGTCGCGGGAAGCAAGCTCGGAGCTATTCGAAAACGAAAAAAGTCCTTTGCGCTGAATTTCCCAGGATCTGGCCTCAGCATCAAAACATTCTTACCAAGAGGTTCGCATCCTGGGGGACAGTGCGAGCTCGCTATATCCCGAGAACGTCGGACAATGGGGATTCTCTTGCAAGCTCTCAGCTGCATCAGGCTTCCGGTACGGAAGAACTTGAATCCGCCTCGAACTTAAGTATAACGGATTCGAGTGGTCTCCCTGCTCATCTTGCCGATGCGATGCAAGCATCCAAGGACCATCTCGGACGCCGACTCAGGTCAGTCTGAGTTTCACGCCAAATCTTCTCAAGTGTCTCCTCCACACATTCCGTTCTCCAAATGCGTTGCAAGTATAGCAGATAGTAGAGCCCGAGAAGGTCAGGCAGGAGGAGCCCAAAGCAACTCCCACCATGCAGACATCGGATTATTGCCTTCCCCCCGGTGATGCTTCCGATGAAAGACGGGCATCTGGAGCTGACGTGTCTCCTCGGCGCTTGTTGATCCCGCTGCGATTTTTGTAGCGCACGAGGAAGTGGAATCGACTCCGGCTGTACAGACGTCCGAATCTGACGCTCCCCCGTTGATGATACGGATGTGACACAGTCATCCAAAGCGTAATCATCTCGTGAAGATGTCCTGCTTGCCGATTCCGCTGCAAGTCTACCAGAGCCCAAGAAGGACGGCTAGGAGGACGCTGAATCGACTAAGAGCCAAAGCCCCAAATCTGATGTCTACCCTGTTGAGGATGCTGATGCGACGCAGGCACATGACGCTCAGTATTCTCCGCGAGAGATTCCGCTTGACAATGCCGTTGCTAGTCGGACAGGCGGAATCTGAATCAACTGCAATCACACACCTAACTCTTCCAGTCCAAAACAGGCAATACTCTCACTACTTTCGCCAAGAACATCAAGAGCTTTGGAAGATTTGACGATGCCTTCATCAGCGCCATCTGGGACCAACTTTCATCAAGAGATGACCTGTCCCTGTTCTCAGAATCAATCGACCTGTCTGCCAATCTATCTCAGGGATTCACCAATGGCCTCAACCTCACCGGGGACGGCAAACCAATTGTACCAAAAATGGTGATTCAGGACCGCGATTTGCTCGAGCCTTCGTCTTCAGTTGCTCCTGGGGGTCTATCTCTCCCAAAGAAACAAAACGGATCGCTTCGGGTCGGAAAGGAGGAGGACGAGAAACACGTTTTTAAAGCACCTCAACCTATTCGCGCTTCTGAATTGGGGCTAGACCATCTCGCTATGCGCAAACGGGTAGAAAAACTGGAAATTGAAGAGAGAGACTTGAAGAAACATCGGCTAGAAGGCAGCTCAACTTCGGGAGAACAACCAGAATTCAAAGTTATGTTCATGTGCCAATTCTATGTCTTTTTCGATGCAAGTCTAGTGGAACATCAGTGTGTGCCTTACAGATATCCTGTGCCAATGTTTTAACTTAGTTCCCACTCGCCCAGCCTCTCAACGGTTCAATTGTCGTCAAAGGCCCGATGACACCCCATCTCATGGCCCTGGTCTCCCCCCAACAGCTCAAGCCAAACTAGATGAATATCGGAAGAAACGCGCTGCGCAGGCTGCCCAAGATCAGTTTGACACGCGGGACGCCAAGCCCAAATCGGATGGTGCTCTCAAGGAATTCCGAGAAAGACCTAATCGGTCGCAAAAATTTAGACCTCCAGAACCATACTCACGTGACCAAGTACGACGAAATCATCGCGAATCGACCAGTATTCACTCGAGTCGAGTACCTAGTAGCATAACCGACACTCCCTCCAGCGGAAGAGGTTCTTCTCAAATTATCAAAGGCCGAGCGTGGGAATCTACTCCCATGACATCAATGTATGGTTCCAATCAGTCGAAGAAAGGGCACGAATCACCTTGGACATCTACTCCTCGATCATCAGCAAGGATACCTAGTGGAAGAGAATGGGACACACCTCGCACCCAGGTGGATGCCGATATGGGCCCGCCTCCCGATTCAGGTATTGATGCGCGAGAGTGGGAAGAAGAGCAGATGCGTTTGGATCGGGACTGGTACAAACACGAAGAAGGCAATGCCACAACCCCCACCACTACTGCTCCCCGCCAGGCTCGTCAACAGCCCCGCCATCGCCTCGCTCCAGGAACACGCGCTCGGCGCCGGCCTCTGGTTCAACCTGCGCGCCAACGTCAGCCAGACGGTGTGTCCATCCAGCCAACTCTGAAGATGTGTCTGTCTGAAACACATGCCGTCTTCTGCTCTTGCACCAGGTGATCAAGTATGGCGTGGTATCCGTCGACACTCTCTGCAACGACCTGATGGACTGGAACACGCTATGTCTGTCGGGGCGCATGCACAAGCCCATCGACATCCTCCGAGACCATCCGCGGGCCCGTCTTGCGCAACATGCCAACCTCGTGCCGGCACTCCGCACGGCCCTGCTGCTGCTCCCAGAGCGCTTCGACGCGCTGGTGCTGTTCAGACCCGTCGCCGGCTTGAGCTACACTGGCGACTTCCAAATGCGGTTTGCAGAGAACCCCCACAAAGTCAACAACATCGTCGCCGGACAAACAGCAACCATCAATTGCAGCTTAATCTAGAGGCAAAAGAATGGAGTGTCAATCTGTAAGCGACCATTCCTATCAAATAAGTAATTACAAATCAGCCACACGCAAGACTCCACAAAATCTGTATAAAGAAAAACTGGGACGGACTTGGTTTTGACCAATTCTATTTTGTATTTTTCAGACCATTTATGTTCTCTGATGGTGTGCGTTGAGTCGTACAGTTTGTTCATGATTTTGTGTCCTTGCGCCGATGCGGGCAGATCAGGAAAGATCATCTATTAGCCTTTACCCTCCGTGCTACGTGCCACCCAAGCCGATGCCCGACAATGTACCCAAACCAAAACTAGGAAGAGTCAATTGAGAGATATGTCAACTTTTGCACAGGAGTGGACAGGTCTGGCTCCGCCTTGGGGTTGTCTTTAGCGAGATGGCTTGAAAAAGTGTCAATGCATTTTTGAAGGTTGTCCAGGGAGAGGCTGGTGGTAGCCAGCATGGGGCTTGGTACGCCTTTTTCAGCCGTGATATTGGTCAGCTTGGGAGGCGATGGAAGCTTGAGGGAAGACAACGGAGCGTTGGAAGCCAGTGTGAAATAATGTTAACACCGTGATCGCATGGAGCGCGGGTTGGAGGAGTCATTTTGAAGGACAGTTTGGCGGCAATCAAAGCGGTCACCACGACCCCTTGAGAATAGCTTGTGACTCTACCCAAAAGCTGAGAGAAAACTGATTAGGTGATAATCATTGGGCCCCTGCAAGAATGGCAATTTCGACGAGGCCAATGAGAAGCAGGGAGATGACACAACTTGCCAGGTATGGGGTTGGTGGATTTGATGATGGTTTGTTCAACCACTGGATTGCACCAAATCAAAGTTGGTGAATGTGATGGAATGACAAGGTAGCCCCTGTGAGCCTTGTGGTGCACTGCCACGTGCCTCTACCTGCAACCCCCGTCTTGAACTACACAAGAATCATTCTTGGACCCAACAACGTTCCTGGCTCAGATTGACTGACATCCTTGGTATACCTAGGAGCGCACCCAGTCAAATCTGAACCGCTGCGTACCCCTGAATCTAGCCCTGTACTCGGGGCACAGTCACCTTTGCATGGCACCATCACCTTGAGCAAAGAAGAAGATTCATAAATTTCTGTTAAGGTCAATGACAGAAAGAAGGACTAGCCACCAGGTCTGGGTCTTGGTCTATAAGGTAGATTGCAAGATGAGGGGAGTAGACTGATCTCCCCTCCTCACGGGTCTATGGTGTTGGACCCCTGAGATGTGCTCAACACTATTGTGTACATGACATGCTCATAACAATTTCTCCGCATGCCAATCTTGACGCCCTCATGAGACAATGACAATAAACTGAAGACCAATAGCAAAAACTGGTCTTTTTGCTGACAATGTGGGTGCTACCCTGAAGACTTGCTCAGTGAGGAAGGTCCAAAATCTTTGTAGACATGGAAACACTCCCTCAGCATAACCCAAGACACCCACCTGCAATCAATCCGCCTCTAATCTCAGGGACAAATATTTTCCTCATCAAATACTGCCCTCCTGCTTTCCCCAGTCACTTCAAATAAGCCTGGAGCCTCAACAAATGAACTCCAAAGATGTGTTGCCCAAAGTGAAACTGGGAAAGCTCCACTGCATTGCACTATTGTGGAGTTGGCCTAGTTGCATGACCATATTTGACCGTGAGTTGCCTTATGAAAGCATGCCTCTCCTGCCCCATCATTACTTACTGCCCACCCTGTCAGTCCCAGATTCATAAACACAGCGGATCTTGTCACCTATTAGCCATTGGCCTTTTCAACCCTATCTTCAAGCTCCAAAAGCTGCATGCTTTGAAGCTAGAAAAGCTGCATGCTTTGAAGCTAGAACTCCATGTTAGCGCTGTATGGCTGCTTTGATTAAGCACAGGTCCGCTGGCACACCAAATCCAGACTGTTGGGCTCTCAGAGCAATTTGTCCAACCTGCCTATCACCAGCTGACCATCAATCCTGGGTCATCCACGGAAATCAGTTTGGAAGATTTCACAAAAGCTGCGCATTCTTCAGCTGTGCTTTCTGTGGCAATCCCGGTCCTAGATCCCTTGTGGATATGCACCTGGTATGATAAGGCTTGCGGATCATCACCTCCTAAATCAGCTCAATCTAGTACACTAGTGGCCTGGTGGGGCTTGGTGAGTATACCCCCTACTCATCTTTCATCACACCTGAAGAAAGTTGGGCCTATCACATCAAGCGAACTATCAGAAGTCTAATGCAATTGGTGAGACATGTGTTTCTGTCCTTTGTCTTGATCTGCTTTGATCATGGGTGTTCCTTTTTTTGTTGAACGTGCTTTCTTCACCTCCCTTGCCCCTCCCCCCATTTAGGCCTGCATGTTTCACAGTACTGATTTATCTTTCTCAGATGCATATCCACCCATTGACAGATAAAAAAGATGTATCAACAAGAACATATGGAGTGGCACTTGCATGTTGGCAATGATGAGAAGTTCAATTCTCTAAGTGGATAGATATGGGGATTTATGTTACATCCTTTCTATAAATAACTTGATTCAAATAATCACAAATCAAATTTTATGTCACCCAATAATTTGATCAACCTTGTTTCACAATCCTCATTTCATGGAAATTTGTACATGAATCTAACTAATTAAGTGTCAAAGTGAGAGGGCAATCTCTCTCAACCAACACATTTTGTTGATCAAACTTTAAGGAGATTGAATTTTCTCTAGACTCTGGTCAATGCAATCATTGATTGGTGAAGCTGACTCACCTCTACTCTGAACAATTTAGTTCATGAGCCCATCACCTCTTTGACCAACACTGCATTCATCAGGAGAGTACTTACTGATTTGAATTTATTTTATTTTTTCTCCCTTTTTTGATTTGTAGGTAGTCAATGATTATATGTGAATTTTTATTCCTTGACAAGGATCCAACCTAGTTTATATTAGTAGAGGTAAGCTTACTACTTCTTCTCCACATATTCATGCTCATTCTTTACTTATACATGATGTAACTCTATCTACCTGTCCTCCCAAGTAGTATGTTTGTGACTTATGTTTCAGTGTTGAGCTATCATCTTTCTCACATAAAAGCAAGTCTTGATCCCTTAATTTCCCATTCAAAATTGGCTTCCCATCACTTTTTCCTCCTCATCCCAAGCTATAATAAATGTCTATGAGTATGAATCAACAGCATAGATTCCAAACCCTATTCAGAATTATCAAAACTTAGAATGTTTCCAAGGTTAGTTGCAAATAGAATAGGTAATCATGCACTTTAATATATCCACACCAAGGAACATCTCTTGACTGTTGATTTGAACTGCAATTTCCTCATTTCACTATCTATTCCTTTCACAAATCTGATCAAACTTGAACTACATTATCCTGGATCTTGATCCCAAGAAAAATTGCAGGCGCTGACAACTCATTCAATTTGACTTTGCACAAAATTCATCTTGGGATTAACTTATTGAAGCATTGATTGAGATAAGAGTATCCTGCATTTCAACTGATGGAAGTTGATCAATAATATCTGGTAGTGGTCCAACTTGATTAAACATGACTTTTCCACTTTTCCACTTTTTGTTATCATAAGCAAAGGTCAATTGTTAGGCTACAGGTATGCAAATGCCTAGCACATATACAAGTAGTTGAACACAAAGAAGCATATCTATACATAGCATATGGAGTAAATTTTATAATGGCCACATGTCTCACATGAGATTACCCTGGCACGATTTAATTAAACCCTCTATCTACATTCTGCTCACACTTCACCTTCCCCCTCACAAGGCAATCCTCATCTAAAACATCTCTCTACAAACAAGCAGATATTCTGCAACTCACCCCATCAGGCCAATTCACAAACAAGGCCAATTCATGCGTCAGATCACACAAGAAAAGAATGTTTATGAAGGAATTGACATTAAAATGAGAATAGAGAAACCATGAAACAAAGGAAGAAGGAAACCAAAGAAAACACAAGACTGCGAGCCATAAGAGATAAGAGCATGAGACAAAAAAGAAGGGAACAAACTTAAAGGACCTTGTAAAAAGAGTTGGTTGTATATTTTCTTTTTAAAAAAAACAACTCTTTTTCTGGATCTACACATGTATTTGTATGTATGTATATATTTCTTCTTGACGCCTAGATAAAATGTGGAGATGTAAGACTTGATTCATTTCTTCTTCTTGAAGAAGGGCCAGATTTTCAGGGGGTAATAAGGAATCAATAAAGAAATAGATCAGATAAGAAAGAGAGATGGAAGAAACAATCTAAATGCAGGCGCTTCATGTTTCTGGCTGTTGAGAGGATCAGAACGGAACAGAGGGCGGGGCACAAGGGATAGAGGGGAGATGTAAATTTTCAGTCGACCATTTGTTGAGGGGGTGAGGGGTATTATCTCTGCGTGTGAGGTTGATGAGAATCGGTTGGCGTGATCAATTCAAGTTCTATTGGAGACGGAATTCGATTGTTAAGCAAAACCTGGAGGCGGTGAGTAGAGACCACTCGAAAAGGTTAGCACATTATCCACAAATAGCGGTAGGTAGTCATTAGACAGTTTGTCAAGCTCACCAAACCCTTCATATCCTTCATTGATTGCAATCAAGAACATTTGACGCAGATCTTCATAGGAGTCGTAAGAAGGTAGACTAAAATTTTGGTAGACACGATCATCGAGTAAGTTGCTGTCATTCAATCTCAAGTGAACGAGGGAAGTAAACTGATAGACACGACGTACTCACTTTGGTTAAAACATGTATGGGCACTAGGTAGTACGTTCTTGGTGTGAGCATTGACCAACGAGAACTAGAGGATGATAACAAGAGTACCAAAAGACAGGCGAGACCAGTATCAATAATTAACATCGCAACTCGAAAAAGAAGTCAAGTCAGAAAATATGGATGAACTGCTGACCTTAGTGGCACCTTGTGCACCCTGAAGCGCGCCAAAACCTTCCAGAGGAGCTGTTGAGCTGCCAGTAGCAAATTGAAGTAATTTGGCGCGTTCCTCTTGACCGAACGATCTGACGGCTCTGCAGAATCAGGTAACGGTGGAGTCACTTTGTTGGAATTGATGCAGCTCAGTGTTGGCTCTCCAGTCTTCGACGTTGATTTCTGGGAGACCGTTCAGTAGTAGTTGGAGTTCGGTTGCTGAGAAGATCCTGACGAGATCACGGGGGATGATTTCATCAAATCCCTTCTTGAAGGCATCGATCTGCTCTCAAATCGAGACGGTCAGTCGATTTTGGACGAGTAGTTGAACGTATTCTGCTTTGTTTTTTGTTCGTTACTGGGATTTCCTGTCCTCCTGGCTTCAGATCGACGATACTGGTTGATCCAAAATCGTCTGCCTCAACGCTGTAGGTCAGCTCAAAGATGCCGTCTATGTCGTTCTCCAACATCCACTTCAAAGAACGGTGATGCTAGATGAGGTAATACTTTGTCAGCGTCTGGTTTATGATCGAGGAACAAGAGGAATAGACAATGAGAGGACTTACGTCGGGGTCGACGGATTCCAGATCACTCAAGCCAACCGAAATGCCCAGAAGATGTTTGTAGAATGCTAGGGTGAAGTAAGCATCCACAACTCGCCCATCGTACAGAGCTAGATAAATCACACACAAACAAGTCAATCAAATGTTTTTTTCAAGGTCACCACTTTATTCTAGATAACAAACGCATACCTTTTCCAATTACCCTTCCACAGAATGTGAAGAATCCTAAATGGTCAGGATTGACAGCACTGGCGCGATTGGGTTGATATGTTTTGGAATCTGCCGCACTACCGGTGAACAGAGCATAGTTCGGATCTAACATTTGCTTGACCAAGATGGTCAACCATTCCCTGGTCACTCCTCCGGCATCAACACCTTCTTCATCGTAAAACCTGACGCTCATTTTCCTGTACTTCAATTCATCTCCGGTACGTCGGGCCAGACTGTGGAACAAATCTTGAAATACATGCGGTCTACGGACATTCAGCTGCACGTTACCGTATTGCTCACGGGACCAAGCCTTGTGTAACTGCTGGCTGAAGTAATTGCGCTTGTTATCGAATTCAAGAACCTTCGGATTGTGGACTAGGATCGAGAAGGAACCGCTCATCAATCCTGGATTGTTCCGCACCATCGTATTCAGCACTTTACGATGTCGCTCGGTGAAGGACAGGAAGAAGCCATTGACAGCGTTCGATGATAGCTCCTCTGGCCTGGGTGACAATGATCCTCGATGTAACTTGATGGAACTAATGCCGGCATGTTTACATACTACCAAGAATGATTCCATTAACGGCAATATAACGGTGGCAATATGAATCATGTCGTCTCGCTCTTGGACTAAAGTGAGACATTCACTAAGCTTTTCCCACAAGGATTTGAATTGGATTCCAGATGATTGAGACTCTTGAGTTGATTTTACGCTCCTTGGGCTTGTGACGTCTACTGCACTCAGCGTCAGGGGTGATGTTGGTTGGGGTAGTGGCAGCTGAATACCTTCGTGTTTCTTCGCAACGGCGTCCAAGAATTCAGTCGTCTTCAAGATCCGAAGCAACTTTGCTTGCTGGGCAGAAGCAGAAGAAAATTTGGCCAACGTTGTGGATCGCACCTCGGCTGCGTTGGGGGCGTCGCGGATCGCTTCTGAAAGCTCATCCAAGTCAGGAAGTAGAGCGTTACCCAAGAACTTAGCTCGCTCGAGTAATTCAGCGGCTATCACTTCTTGACCATTTGGGCATGTAGAGGTAGCCTGTATGAATGTGACGGTGTGAGTAAAGGTTTTGCTTGAGCATTCACCAGAGTCGAGTACGTTGACAATCATTCGAAGGTCGTGTGCGGCTAGCGCTGGAGCCTTTTCAAGTGTCGTAGGGAACGCATCGAGTTTATCGGTGGCGGTCTGTGGGGGCCTAGCTTCACTTGTAGCGGTAGCTCGAGTGGCAGCCCGATCAGTTGCCGTTTCGGAGGCAGCAGGCGCCGCGCCAGTCTCATTGAGAGAAGTAGAAGCTGCGACAGACGTTGAAGTACCGGCCGGTTGGTTTTTGTTGTCTTCTAACCTTTTGGCGAGTGAAGTCAAAGGTCTACCAATCAACGCCAGTAAGCTTGTGATCGATTCGGTTAGATTGGGATGTTTGACAAGACTGGCACGATCAAGGAGTGCAAGCAGACCAACGATCGGATAGGTAACAGAGGTGCTGCTCTTCTCTTTACCTTTGCTCTTCTTGGCGGACCGCTTGTGAAGAGCCACAGGTACCTCTTGCTCTGTCAAGAAATAGATCGGAACACGGTCATTGGAAGTGACGAGGAGCGATAAAGCCTCCAAACATCGGAGGGCGATCAGATTTGGTACACTTTCACCGGGGAAGTGAGGAAGTGGCCCAACATGAGTTTCACGCCTCACTTTAGTCGTGGACTTGGGGGTTACTGGGGTCAACGCTTTGCTGGCTCGACTAGAAACTTGTGAAAAGCTGCGATCGATAGTTGCCGCATCACGTGTACCATCTTGTAAAAGTCCGAGAAGGGTACTAATCAACTCTGTCCGGCTACGTGAATTTTCACAAAGGTTGACCAAAACTTTTTGCAATGAATGTCTTCGTAGGGGCTGAGGGAAGAACATCAACCTGACTAATGCGGCAATACCAGATCGATCGAGAACTTGAACGGCGTCAATCTTGACTGGGGGTTTCTTGCTAGCTGGGGGGATCGGAGAGGCTGAAGTGACAGGTAAGCCGGTAAGAGGGTCACGGGCTCGACCTGATCGGACGGCATGCTGTCGGCGAAGGACACGATCTCTGAGTGCATCAACCTCCGCAAGAAGATTGGGGGGGAGAGTGGAGATGAATCCATCATCTTGTTCCAGCAAGACGGCTTCTCTTAGCTAGGGTCAAGGCCAGCAAGGAAAGTGGCCGGGTCAATCTCAGCATCCGCGAGCCCGAGTACCGCCGGCCGCGGTGGTGTTCCGTGCTTGATCTTCGCGACGACGGCGCTGCTGATCAGCAACTTCAGAGCGAATAACCTCGGCTCGGATTTCAGGGGGCAGGGCATCCAAAAAGTCGGTACTTATACTCGACAGAACCGGGACGGATAATTCTTCTCGCACTGGCCGTTGCTCTCTAAAGTGCTGATTCAAGACTTCTTCTCGCATTTCGTCAGGCAATGCCTCCAAAAACGTAGGATCGATTCCAGTGTCGGTGATATCAACTTCGGCACCGTTGATCATGATGGTGACTCGTTGGGATGGAACCGCTGCTGGGGCAGCATCAGTCGATTCTGAGGATGCTGGAGCTTGACTGGTCAAACTTTCTGGCTGAGGAACGCCAGACTCAATTGTGGATGGCGGCTGGCCGGGCTTTACAGGGTCCTGCGTACTTGATCCCTCAGCAGTGGAGCCAATCCTATCGGCCAACTGTCGGGCTAGATTGATTACTTCCACAATGTCATCTTGTGGGTCCACGTCTTGCATGGCGGTATTCTCAGGCAGTGCAGCTGCTGGGACGGCTTCAACGGTCGGGGGAAAGTCAGCTGCGTGTGAAGATAAAACGAGATTGGAGGAAACTCGAGCAGACTCACGTATGGACTCAGAGGTTGACTGCTCCTCATTTGGTTGATTACCGAGGTCGGTGCCATCGTGCATTTCAGCATCCTCATTGCCTGAGGGTTGGGAAGTTGGAGGAATTGGTTCATGGCCGACGCGTTGACCAGAGCCAAAGACTCAGCGATACCAGTAACATCTACAGGCATCGGCAAAACCCCGTCATCGTCGGGCGCCGATGTGGCTGCAGCGGCTGAAGGCGCAGGCGCGGACTGGGAGGAGGACTGAGCCAGGTTTTGTTCACGCACACGGCGAGCATCACCGGCAAGCTCGTCGAACTTTTCTCTTTCGCGAAGCTGTTCCTTTGCTGTTTGCTTGGCATGTGGAGATAGTAGGTTAAAGATCGCACGTTAGATTTTGGCGGGATTTTCGGAAGACGATGAAACCTGTTGGAAGGCCCGTGCCTCCTCAGACCATCTTGGAAGAGTGGCCAGCGGCATGAGAGTTTGGCCAGCAACTCAATCGGCTAGGTGCCGATCAAGTCGGCTGGCGGGGGGAGGTTGATTTGTTTGAGAGTGCAACCCTTGCGGGCCGACGGGCACGACTACGCCACGCTGAGGGTCGATGACGACGCCTGAATCGGTCGCTGGCGTACGCAGCTGTGCCAAGGATATGTTCGATAAGCTGGCCAGCTCCGCCTCTAAGGAGGTTTTCGATAGCAGTGATCCACTGGTCTACCGATCCGGATCGAATTTCCATCCGACGATGAGAGCGAGTAAAACCTTCACCGCGTGAGGGTCTGTTGGAGTCTTCGACCAAAAGAGGGTGAGTTGAGATCCCCATCGACTGCTGACCGGTTCTTGGTCGACCGAAAACGTTATCGGTGGCTTGATCTAAGTAGGCTACAACACATGAGCAAAACGACCAAGGGTCATCATCATATAGAAGTTGAGATGAGCTTACGGAGCAGAGTGGGATGACCACCCAAACCAACAGGTGCGGTTTGTATCTCGGCCCGTGGCTGAAACGGCAAGACACCATTCCAAGACCAAGGGGCAGCTTCGCCACGATTGTCGCCCACGGGAGTATCAATTACCACCTCGTCACCAAAATCAAGGGAACCGCCTTCGAAGCCATCATCAGCTACATGGCCTCGATCGGCTACTGATCCGCCATCTTCGTCTTCCAAATTTTCTTCTATCTCGCCTCGAGCTCCGCCGGCATTGATGATTTGATCGTCTCCCTCCTCTGGTAGACATAAGTCAGGAGCACCAGAGTTTAAGAAGTTCATGAGATTTCGAGCCTCTTCGTCAAGGTCGTTGGCGTTGTCGAGCGATTGAGGCCTGGATGAATTAAAGCACAACAGAAGACCACAATCTCGTCAGAGAAACCAAAAACTTAAGCAAAAATATCATATATGGCACTAACATTACTATGGTATTGCCTACTCCACGATCAGCTTCCCATATCCAAATCGGCATCATCTTCGTCTGCATGATGTTTATCATCCTCGTCCTCGTCCCCATCATCATCATCATCATCGTCGTCGTCGTCATCATCATCATCAGGGTCATCGCCCTCATCATCGTCGTCGTCTTCGTCTTCATGATCACCATCCGAAGTGTCTGAGTCCGGTTCTCCCATATCAATGGTAACAGCACCTTCCTTATCCAAAGCATCCGACAAATCGCTTGCTCCCAACATTGCCCCATCGTCTAGATCATCCATATCCGCATCGTCATCGTCAAACTGATCTTCTTCTTCGGATGTATTTGGCGAATTATTTCGATTTCCAGGCTCCAATTCGCCTTCATACAGTCCAAGGGCGGAATTTCGGTACAGATATGGCGCGTGCTCCTCGGTAGGCAACATTTCTTCATCTTCTACCGAGCTTTCAGTGGGAGGGACACTTTCTACTTCAATTGTTGAAGCTGGAGGTGCAGTGCTGTCGCCGCTCTTTTGGTCAGATGATGCTCGACTGATCTTGGTAACGGCCTTAGTGAGGTGCTCCAACGGTCTCAAGATGGAGTTGAGTAATTGTTGAACAGAAGGAAAGTTCAGATCGACGTCGGCCAAGGCATTGGATAGCAGAACTGCAAAGTTCTTCTCGAGCATGATCTTCGCAATTTGAATCGGTGCCTCGCTAGGACTTGCTGAGGGTCTTTGAGCAAAGGGGGCAGCGGTGAGAAGACTAAAAGTGAGATCGGAGAGGGCATAAAGTCGTCCATAACGAGTATCAACAGGTTCTTCCAAGACGATCGCATCTTGGATGGCGCGGGCAAGTCCGCTGAGAACGAACGAACGAGCAGACGTGGCAAAATTTGAGGGTTCCTTCCCTGCGTTTGGTTCATGACACAATGCGACTAGAACCGTAATTGCCCAACTGGCGATGGCCGATTTCTTCTGGGACTCAGTGGTGTTGGGTTGACTCAAGAGGACCCGTCGGAATTAAATCACAAAGCATGAAATTCAAGATCTCGTGTTTAGATTTGACATCAGCTGGACCAAAACTCGACGGTAATGCAAATGATTCGCTGGCGACTTGCCCTTGCGGTGATGGGTGCTCATAAAACTGATTTTGCATTCGTTGTAAGAAGCCAACAGTTCGCTCATCCACGACATGATAAAACACGCGTGAGAGAAGGCGGCAACTTGATGTTCATCTGCTTTCTCGAGTTTATTACCCGATGCGGAGGTCACGAGGTTAGTGGTGGTGGCACTGCTGCTTGGACCGGTAGATTCGATATCAGCAATCTCCAAACTCGGCATACGAGTGCTTTGGGAGCCTTGACTGAAGATAGGAGGTTGAATGATCCCCGGAAGATTGGGCGAAGTCGTTGGATCAGCAACTGCGTTCGGAGCCAGGCAATCTCTGCCAGCCTTCTAGAGTTCTGACATCAAGAATTGCATTGTGCCGTCCACCGTGGGTTTCCAGGACGCATTGTCTGAGGGTTTGTCAGAATCAGTCGGTACCATCTCATCGATTTGCATCTCACTGCCTGCTTTCTCGCCGGAGGAAATTTTCAGTGTCGAGTTGTAAGACTCTTTATCGGCCTCTTGAGCCTTCTGGTCCTTCTTGTCGTTCAAGGCAATAAGCCATGATGCACCCGTAGTCCCGTTATTCGGAACGAGCTTGCAGGTCGCCGCGATAGTTTCCATCAAAGTAGATCGATCTCGCCAGGCCATGGGAACCAAGTGTCGGCAAAAGGAAGGTAAATCAGATTGTTGAACACGCCCGTGGGAGGAGATGAAGTGCGTAATTTCTTTAGCCATGATTGCTTGCTTCACCGGGTTGGATTCAACAGTGTGACGAAGTAACATTGCTGCATATGGCAAGCAGCCTCAAGACTCCGTTTTGAATGAGAAACTGCGGAGAAGGATGGCAGGTACGCCGCTGTTGAGAAAAGCTTCAGCAACCGAATGCTTCTGAGTCAAAATGAGTAGGACTCAGATAGCAGCCAAAAAGTCGTGGCAACCACTCTGCTGGCATCTGAGTACATTGGTGCAGATCTTGAAAATGAGTTCCTAATCCTCTTCGGATGGCTCGGTGAATGCCGAGCTCGAGGCCTCCCCGCTCTTCGTCGATTTAGGGGCCGAGGTAAAGGCCGTCTGGCTGGCGATTGTCGGACGAGGCTCATTTATCAGGGCCGGCAACCCTAAAAAGGCGACGCTCTCCGGGATGGGGTTATTGACATCTTCATCGTCGTCGTTGTCATTCTCATCCAGCTCATCTGCTGTTGGCCTGGAGAGCTCAACATCAGAGGCCGGCTTGTCCTTGGCATAAGCTAAGATTGCCTCCACAACCAAAAGCGATGAAGCCAGCCATTTTGGGATCTCGTTCGCTTCGAGTGATTTGTTCATCAATCCTGCAGCATTACGAAGCAGGGTTACGTTGATTCTGAGCAAAGCGTTGGCATTTCGAGCTGGTGAGGTTTCCAAAGAGACGTCATTTGCCAAAAGCGCCAGCATCCTTAAGCGAACTGAGATGGCCAATATGTTGTTCTGCGTTGGGTCCTCGGTGGATGAGTCAGACGGCATAGAGAGGGATTTTAGATCGCTAGGTAACATTGCGATACCATTGAAGGGTTTGTTGTCATTAACCAGCATTTCTTCTCAAAGGCCTTGAAGGCAGTTTTCAAATTAAAAGCCAATTCGTCGTACGACTTGGCCAGTATCAAGCTGCGCTTGAGGAACATGGCCCGCAGCGAATCCCTTAGTTCACTCTAGGCGGTTTTCATTTGGGCGCGAATTTCGTCGAGGCGGGACGTCTTGTTGCTCGCTTGGTCATTGACTTCAACGGTGGGGATCTTGGGTGTGGTATGTCCGTCATCGCCAGAGAAACTGCAATTTTCGCTACTGCCTTGGGGGTTGGCAGTCGCAGATTCTTCACCAGAAGCCTCAGTCATTGGAACATCGCTATTACCGGACGCTGCTTTGTTCCCAGTGGACGGAATCAAGGGGGCGGGAAAGGAGGCTGAAGTTTGGAGAGGAGGAATTATAATTTCATCCGCCACGGTTGGCGGCCCATCCTCAGAGCTGTCAGTCACATCGACGGTTGGAGTGGTTTCCGCGGCAGTGGGTTGCTCCTCATTTGTTGCGGACGGGTCCCCGGATGCCGAGGACAGGGTGGGAGCGGTGGCGGCGGCTGCTGCTTCTTCATCTCGGGCCAGTTGAGAGCAGGAACTCGGTTGCTAGGTTGAGATTACTGTGAGTCCTGGCCAGTGCAGTTTCACAAGCGGAGCGCGGAAATCCCATGTCCACGAAGCTGGCTATTTGACCTTCATCTGGTACTGCAGGTGGACGCCCACCCCATAAGGCATAGGAGACCAGGTAGCTAGAACCAGGCATACTTCCGAGTCCGCCACTCATACCACCGCCATGCGGTCCAAAGAAGTGTTGGCAGTACCCATCAAGTCACCAACGGGGTGAAAGGGCCGACCGGGGTTGGTTCTGGGGAAGCCTCGCTGTCGGCTTTGATGATATCGAGCAAGATTTTAACGACTCCACGGACAACATTGGGAGGTGAAGTATTTAACCAATCTGCGCGCCATAGACGTTGAATATCGGCCAAGATCCTCGCGCGCATTGAAATTAATAACCCGGGAGCATCAAACGGCGGGTTTACCAAATCTTTCCAGCTTTGGAGAAGCACAGTATGAGGAGAGTCCAACAAAGCGCTCGATGAACAGAGCGTCTGGAGTAAATCAAGAGCGACCTTCAAGCCACCGTACAGATTGACCAACAAAACATTCTGGGCTGGGGGACGGTTTTCTTCCTTCGAGAGTGAGTCGGTTTGATCAACGTAGCGGTTGAACATTGAGAGGACCGTTTGCAAGCCACCGGAGTCAAAGGAAGGAGACAATATCAGGCTATTCAATGTCGACCGGTTTCCTCTTTCATCAGTAAGCAATTATGTTGTAAGAACAAGATGCTTACTTTTAGGAAGAGGAGGTAGAACTTCAACGACGAGATCGATCACTTGCTGAATTTGACTGGAAACAAAAGGAAAAATAAAGTCAATGGCTTACGTCAGGCACAAAAGTGTAAATTTGAATAAGGTGGCTGTGACAGAGAAACTAACTTTTGATCTTTACGCATCAACGCCTGAGTGATGACCGATGAGTTGCTAGTCAGCTCTAGAGCAAGATCATGTTTGTCCGGGATTTCTGAGGGAGTCTGCCCGATCAAAATCCCATGCACTGTGTCGGCCAGCCCAGCGTCTAGAAGATTGGTAGCAACTTCTGGACTACTTCTGCTGATGTTTGTGAAAGATTTAAGGATCGCCGAAAAGATGTAATTATCGCTAATTTTATTTCTGCCAACCGGCGAGAGGAGAGCGGTCAGAGAAGAGATGACTTCCGGCATTAGCAATTGCTGAAGCTTGTCGGGATGATGGCGGTACGAGTCGGTTACGCGGGTGATAGCAAGAACGGCTTGTTCGCAAACTCTTTGGTCCGAGTACAATAAGATGTTGCGCAAGATTGGGAATACATCTGATTATTTCAAAGCTTTCACTAGATATGGAACTGCAACAGTTGGCAGCAGCTGTGACAGCGGTTGTTGAACGTTTGTAGAGAAAAAATCAAGGTATTGAAGCAGGGCTGTCAGGCCCCCTTCGCGCACAATCGAGGATGGCAATTCTTCCAAGATCTTTTCAAGGGTCTGTAAGGGGCAAATAAACAAAAATGAGCGAGTTGAAAAGTAAGAACAAATGATGAAAAATATGGAGAAAAAAAACCCCGGATTTACACTTAGCGATTGCTCCGCCAAATCGATGAAATTGATTTACAGTAATTTTGTGCAGAGAGCTGGAACGGCGCCATGGTGAACAACGGTGTGTGCGCTGCCGGGTAGTGCTTCCATCAAATTGGCCAAACAGCGAGAGGCCAACAACATTTGTTCAACGTCTGTGCCCGAGCTGGGATGGTTGAATGAGCTTGAGCTGCTACCGGTGGCTGTAAGGGCGGCGACCAAGGCAACTTCATCTTCCTCGTCCTCACATTTGGTGCGTTCACTTTCCCCCCGTAGGATAGCCACCAGTTCGCGAGCAAACGAATCCGTTTGAAAGTAGCCTGCCAACGTGTCCTCGGTACTGACAGCCAAAATTTTGGCCAGTTCTTGCAAGGCTGCCAAACGACTTGTGGACGAGGGGTTGAAGGATATTCGTGAGTTGAGAGTGAAGCCAGCCATGATTCCGCCTAGACCACGCAAGCCACTGATTCCCATGGCAGCTAGAGCCCCTGAATTCAAGTGACTAGTCATTAGTGAAGCCGCTGTTAGAAGGGAGAGCGGGGAGTTTTCCGGCTCACCACCGCTACCTCCACCGACCCCACGAGCAGTGGTAGACGCACGGTCGGATCCAAATAGAGCCTCGCATGCGCGCAAGGCGGCTATCTCGCTCTCGTCCATATTGTTGTCATCATCATCTTTGTCGTGTAAGGAGGCCTGTTTGGGGTCCAGTTCGTCACCAAAATCGACATGCATGCCACCATCATGTTCTTTGACGAGATCAGGATCATCTATCTCGCTGTTACTCCGATTATCTTGTTCATCATCTTGCAATTCATCATTGGCACCATGGTCCGAGGTGGAGAGGCCAGAGGTAGGGTCGGTGGCCTCGTTTCGCGGACGATTGGATGAAAGCAAGTGCTGAACATTCATTTCGACGTCTTGTTCGGAGGACTTGGCAGTAGCGGGTGCAGAAGCCGGGTTGGAGGTGGAAGCCAGAGGGGCAGTGTGAGAGGATGAATTAGCCTTCTCCTTGAGGTTTCCCGTGCTGATGACAGTTTTACTAGGTCGCTGCTTCCTGGGCATTGCCATTGTGGACTTGGGGGATGAGGATGGGCGGATGCGGGCTTCAGGTTGATTAGGACGATCAAGAGTGACGGTGGCGGTTTGAGAGGGGTGGCAATGTCGGAGGTTATAGTTGGAAGGGGAGGGTGTGATGGTTTTGGTGGAGGTGGGGGAGGAGGGTGTATTGGGCTTGACTCCTCGTACACGCTTGTTGGATGGCTTGGGCGTCGTGGCCTCAGGGAAGGCAGGGGAGGGTGAAGCAGATCAAGCCCGACGTTTGCCAGATGCACGGGAGCTGGAGCAAGGAGAGGAGAGAGGTAGGAGGGAGCAACGGGTTGGGAGGTTAGCCAACATTGCTTCAGATTGAGTGTGCCCTACCCCATCAGGCTTGACCTGGGCTTGGTGGGTGAGGAGCCACACTCCACAATGCTGCGTCCTTGAGCGTGGGACGACGGCTAGGCCCACAGCTTGGCAGGATCAAGAGGATGAAGGTCAAGATAGTCTCTGGTGATCAAGAGGGTGCTCCGGACATAGATTGGTGGTTACCTTGCAAAGCAATGTGATGCCTGGGAGTAGCAAAAACCCAGCCGTCGGCAGCTAGAAGAAAAACAAAAATCAACATGACTTCTTGTGTTGTGTTCCAAGCTCGTTATGGATGAAAAAAGGGACTCACCAGGGTTATTGCAGGAAATGGGATTGCATCGGGTGCTTGGACCAAGACTGCATCAACGATGGACGAGATTACATCGATGATGGACGAGACTGCGTCGACCAGGAGCGGCTTTGCATCGAGCAAAGCCGGTTTTGTGTCGAGCAAAGCCGGTTTCGTGTTGACCAAAGCTTAAGTTGCATCGAGCTATGCCAATGAAATCTCGACACTGCCGCTCCAAAATCGGCGCAGCGCGAGTTTGAGTCGGCCATTCCATCGGTGACGGTCGATGCAATGTTGGGTTGGGCTGATCTTGAGTCGCGGGGCATTTGCATCGGGTTTGACCTCGTCAAGACAAAATCGGACAAGGGTTGCATCGGTGGGATAGCCGGCAATGTAATATCGCGAGTGGGCCATGTCACATCGGACTCTGTCAATGTGATATCTGCCGTGTCCGATGTAACATCGCAAAACAGTTACATCGGACACTTGTGCCGATGTAACATTGGTTCACACCGTCCGACGTAATGGCGGATGTAGCCAACCGATACAATCACTTTGGCAGTGATTGGCTGGTGGTTGAGGATGGAGTCGGGAGATTTGAAGCCAGCTGGAGTACTGTGGCAGGGGAATGAATTATAAGGGAAGAGGGAGTGACAGAGCGTGTTGGCCCAAAAAAGATTTAGGCAGGTGGGCGGTGAGGAGGGCAGAGCGGACGAAATTGTGGATGGTGCGGTTTGTTCTTTCTGCCACTCCGTTTAGCTGCGGTGAGTGACACTGCCAGAAAAGTTGGCTCGGATGGCTGCATCCGAGTTTTTATTGGATGCGGCCATCCGATTCAAACTTGGGCGCGCGCCACTGAGTGAATTGCTGACCCATTCAAACTCAGTGGCCCGGGAGTTTGGCCACCGAGTTTGAATTGGTCAGCAATTCACTCGGTGGCGCGCGCCCGAGTTTGAATTGGATGGCCGCATCCGATAAAAACTTGGATGCAGCCATCCAAGCGAGATTTTCTGGCAGTGTGAGGGGGGCCGGGATCATGCTTGATACCAGCGGTGGAGAGGTAGGAGGTGAATTCTTTGGAGAGGTATTCTCCCCCGTTGTCAGTGCAAAGTAATTGAATGACGTGTGGGCCGGCTTTCTTGAAGGCGGAACGGAAAAGTTTGAAGCAAGAGAAGGAATCAGATTTATTTTTCATGGGATAGACCGTGAGGAATTTCAAATGATTGTCCACAAATGTGATGAAGTAGCAATACCCTTTGCGGGAAGTCACTTTGTATGAGGCCACATCAGAATGGATTAGTTGGCCAAGGGATGTAGAGTGATAGAGGGCACGAGAACGGAAGGGATGGCGATGCATCTTGGTCTGGATGCAGATGGGGCACTTTTGGACGTTGATGTTGTTTTGGACCAATGGGGTGATGTTGTGGGATTTTAACGGAAGCTTGAGCGTTTTTAGACCTAGATGGGAAAATCGGATATGATATCCAAGCAGTGAGTTATCAGATTTTGTGGAAGTCGCCGGGATAGATGAGCATTGGCTTACCGGATGTGATGGAAGATAGTATAAGTTTCCGCGACAATAACCTCGCCCAGCTAGAGTGCCCGTTATTTCAGTGTCTGAAGTTTTGAAGATGTCACAGGAGGATTTGGTGAATACCACTGTTAAACCCTCGTCGCATAAGTTGGCAATGGATAGCAGGGGTTCATGCAGGGAGGAAACCACCAGAGTGGTGATGGGGGTGTTGCCGTCGATAGGCAGGTGGATGGTGCCCTTGTGCGACGACTCCACAGTGGAATGATTGGCCAGATGGCCCGGTGTGTTGTTTGGTTTCGGATGGGGACCAAGGAGAGATGGGGGGTCATGGACATTGAACACCCTGAATCAAGGTTGGAGTCCCCAGACGCCCTGGCATACGGTGGAATGGAGAGCGACACAATGGCATTCTTTGCCGTGACTCCGAGGTCCGAGCCCAAGAAGTCCGACTCCTCATTGGTGGCTCCGATCTCTGCGTAGTTCCCGAGGGTGGTTGCTGAGGTTCTACTGGCTCGAGCTTCAGTCTTAGTGGAAGTCGTGGGGGCAGTTTGTTGGTTAGCTTCCCACCCAGCCTTTTGCGCGGCTTTATAATCTAGGATGAGATTTTGAGTGTTGTTGCAGGAGTTGAGGTCATGTGTGTCGCTATTGCATAGTATGCAGCAACAAGTTTTCTTTGGCGCCTCAGTGTCTTGGGTTTTGGGCCTGGTCGTCGGAGGGGTTGGCTTGGTTTGTTTAGGTTTGGTGGAGGATACCAATAAAATATCCCCTTGAGATTCTTGCCTCACGGCCTTGTTGTGGAGTGCTTTGACTATTGTGTCGGTCTTCACCCCTTCCTGGTTCATGAGGTTTGAGACACAGTGGATCCAGTCAGGGGGTATTGAGCTGAGCAGTGCCGCGTTGTGGATGTCGTCGGGAGTGACAAGAGAGTTCAGCCGTTTGTGAAGCTTAGCAAGAGAGTCAATGTGAGAATTTATATTGTCTCTGTCCATCTGCGCGTTCAACAACTTCCAAATGCAGAAGACACGACCACCGGTCGACGCGTCTTGATGAGCACAAGTTAGATCGTCCCATATTTTGGAGGGGTTGTCCTCGTCGGCAATGTGTCTGAGGTTACCCTCATCAACGATCTGGACAAGAACAGCACACACCAAGTCTTTGTCTAGTGTCCCAAGTCGCGGGTCAAAGTTTGGCATCAACTTTTGTAAGAGTGTGATGAACCTTGGCTGACTTGAGGACACGTTGGACAACCTTTCTCCAGTTGAGAAAGTTAGAGTCTGGGCCTGGAGCCTTTAGGATAGGAAGGCGGGTGGTAGACTTGGGAGTGGAGTCAGGCATCTGGGAAGAGCCGAGAGCAATGCTTGGTGACTGCTTAGGAGGTGAGTTGTTTTGAATAGCAGCCAAGTGAGTGGGATGTTTGTCCGATGAGTCACTGGACATAGAAGTGTGGGAGGGAGGAAGGGAGGTGATCCACTCAAACACCTGATTGTCTTTTAATTGCTTCTGTAGCCGGAGGCTAAATGGAGCTCATAACCTGATAAGCGAAACAAGGGTCTGAGGTTGAAGTGGTGAATGGATTGTTGGATTACTTTAGTCAATACTAGAAAGAGAGAGAGAATGAAACAACAGAGTAGAGGAGATGAGAGAATAAGCTGAAGAGATGAAAAGGGGTGCTTACCTGAGGTTGAAGTAGTGAATGGATGAGGAAAGGAATCCTCTTGCTACTGCAGCCTCAGGTAGAGTACACCATGTGTGACAGGTGTGCAACAGGTATGTAACACAACAGAAAGGGGCTAGGCTAGGACTAGCTCAACACTAGGAGCTAGCCCTTCCACTAGATAGTGTAGAGGCAAGGTTATATTCAACCTGTCGTCACTACAGAGAAACTGGCTGACACACCAGTTCCTTCTCCTGCTCCCACTCCTTGTTGAATATGTTTCCTTTCTGCTCCTAGTTTAGCTCAAAAAGTCACAATGAAATACCTAAAACAGTTCTTACAAATCAGCTTGCACGGTACCCAGGTTTGTCATTGTTTCTTTTTCTTTTTCAAGGAAAAGATAAGCTTATGTAAAACCAACACACAACATTTTTTTCATTCAGATGTCAAACACACCTCAGAATTGGGCTCAAACAATCAAAGACTCCAACGCTTTATGGGAATTGGCAAAGGAGAAAAAGAAATGAATCACCTCAATGCTGAACAAAAAGATGAAGTTGTTGTGTTATGGCAATCCTTCAACACAGATTCCTTGAACATTCCTTAACTAAAACCACTTGGTCTTGTGAAGTACTCCTCCAGTTTAGTCGGTAAGGATTTTAAAATCATAGTTCAAGCAGCTCCACTTGTGTGCTTTCAATTCATGGACAAGCCAAAATGCAAACTCTGGCATGCTCTTTGCCATCTAGCCCCTCTGGTCTTCCAAACTCATATCGAAAAATGGAACAGTTTCAAATCAATCTGAAGAACAGCATCAACATTTTCTTATATCATGTTGTCCAATCTTTCTTCTCAGTGGATTAATAAACCAAAATTTCACATATTACTCCATCTGCCGGAATCTATTCTACATTACGGGACTTCCAACCCCTTTGCTACTGAGAAGTTTGAAAACTATAATGGTGTCTTACGCCACGCTTCAGTTCACTCAAACCGTCAGAGTCCCGGTTAAGATATTGCTATCTCTTTCAGTAGTTATCATCTTTTTGACATATCCTTTTGGGCGGCACTTTTTTTGATAAGCATACAAAAAAATTTACTACGGCATTGCCTAATGTAACCAACATTTTTTCCCTAAATCCAAACATTCAAGCTGCGTTTGGCTACAATCATTCTATTTAAAAACCCAGTCAATCTTATCCTTTGCTCAAAAAAGAAAAGGTATCACCAGTCAATACCTTACAAGTCCCGGAGTGTCTCAGGAATTGTTACTTCAATCATGACAATCACCAAGTCTTGGAGCTAAATTTGAATAAGAAAGAAATATTGAAAAAGAGCTGTTTTTTTTTGGCTAGTTGATTGACTTTGTGTGTATGAAACCATTGTGGATTGCATGTCTGAACCATTGCTCTCCATGACCGATTCAACAGTTCAATCTCCCTTTGGCTCAAAATTCAGGCAACCCAACTGTTGGCCGCATCAATTCTATCTGGTCTATTCAAAAGACTTCTTGTGCGTCTAGGTATATGCTCCACATGAGTATACTCAAAAAGAAAACCAACATAAACCAGTGGTATCAAATGGCTGAGTTTGAGGTCACAGCACATTCTCTTTTTGTCAATTCTGAGGTATGTGATTGAACAATCATTTTTCCTATTGCATAATCATGTTGACTCCTTTTGAATTCTACAGGAACATCTAAGTTCTTTGAACTTGCAGCATAATTGCCACAATGGTAATTGCAAACTTACAAAGATGCAAGTAATGAGGGTGGAGAGAAATGATAGCCAGGTCAAGGCATTGGAGGTGACACACAAAGATGATAAAAATTTTGTCTTGAATTCTTGATCCTTACAAGCTATTGACTTCCATCAAAGAACATCCGGACTGAAGTTTGAAGTCATTGAACCACTTCAGTGGTTGGACGCATTGCATGATGGCCTGATTAAGTGGAAGGCCAACAAGAAGAAAGGAAAAACAGTCGTCCCCATCAACAATGCAGCGACTTGAGTTGATCCAGCCTTTCTCATTTAGCTTCATCATTTAAGACTCACTACTTCTCCTTGTGGTTGGCCATACCACTAGGTTCTCTCAAATCAACGTCTCCACTAGCCATTTTTAATCTAACAGTTGTATTTGAACAATTAGACAATTGGCTGTATTTCTTTGAAAGAATGATATATTATGTACTTTTTTATAATTATCAATTTGAGTACAAGCAGAATATAAACAGAGGATGAAACGTACACATTGAGGCTTTTTACCTCCTCCAACAAGTCCAACCTCCGCACGGCGCAGACTGTTGACAAGGTGGAAACGGCAGAGGACTGACCCGTCTGATCACTGGTCAGAAGGGTATCTCCTTGGGCAGCCAACCTCAGCCAACCCACCAAAGACCTCAAGGGCCAGCCAACCATGTTGCCCACGTGGGCAGATGTGTTGGCCTGGCCCCTATGCTGAGCTGCCCATGCTTCCCGGAGTGTCTGCATGGGCAGACTGCCTTTCCTGTTGGGAAGGACGGCCTGACGGGGGGTCAGACAGGTCCAGGTGACTAGTCGGGCATCATGACGTCAAGTCAGGGCAGGCCGACCTGAGCCTGACCGACCGGCCAGCCCAGCGCATGACTCCTCTGCCAAGTGGAGCTGTGGTGTAACTTGACACAAGTCCTTGGGGGCTGCTGCACTGTGTGACACTGCTGCTTGGGCCCCCCTCCCCCCCTGGTGGGAGCTTTGGCGCTGTGTCAGAATGTGCGGGAGCAAAGCCACCCTCCTGCAGGGAGGGACTTGTGCATTAAGTCCTTTTTCTTGCAGGGACAGGATTTCCATTTGGCAGGGAGAAATTTTAATAGGGTTTTTGCTGGCCCCACACCTCACGCCTACACCTGCCCCAGAGCCACGAGACACACGTTGACCTGCTCTTTAATTTGGTGTTGATCTCAATCATTCAAATGCAACCATTCTCCGTCTACAATTTTTCAAAATATTAAAAAGGGAATTAAATCACCAACCCCTGTTATTTGAAGGAACAACCCCCATTTTGTCCGGGACGTCGTGACGACCAGTGTTGGACGTCCCAGGATGGTCCAGAAATGGTATTTCTGGTCTGGGACATAACAGGGGGTCGCGGATACAATTTAGTTCTATGGACTGGGGGTTGTCCGTTCAATTTTTCCCAAGCCTGGGTTTCCAAAGATAAAATGTAATTAAAATAAACTAATTAGATGTAAACTGAGCATGTGCTGTGGAAGATTTTTGAAAAATAAGGAAAAAAATATGGTTGAATTCTTGATTTGAGGATGTTTGAGCAAGGGAAATGTAACATAAAAGTTCCATATTCAGGAATGTGTGGAAAAATTTATCTGATGTAGAAACCATGATTTAGATTGTAAGGGGATGATGGGCTATTGAAGATAGCTGAAACAGAAGAAACAGATGACTTTTAAGATCATCAACATTGGTTTGTTATATCAAGGGGATATGTCAGATTCAAAGCTGTAAATCTGCCGCAGAATTTCATTTTCAATTTGTACTGTGTATGGGAAGTGATATAAAACGTAAAATAATAATGAGCTATGGAAAATAATTGAAAAGAGGAAAAATAGGATGGCTACTTTTTTAGTTCATTATTTTCAACTATGGGTCATGTCACATTAAAGAGTAACAACCAGCACCTTGTCAAAATACTTCATTTTTCACTATAGCATGCTGCATGGTCAATTGATTTGAAGCTTTTGGAGCTTGATGTTGCATATTTTTTAATGCTCTTTTTGCCCTTTTTATGATATAATTTATGTGTTGTAATGATGTGTATAATTGGTGGAGTGATGGTTGAAACAATAAATCCCTGGCGGTGGCATTTCAGCCAAATTAAATCAACGACCCCCTGGGCGCGGGTCAAAATTGTATCAGAGACCCCCATTTTGGGGGTTGGACCAATTTACCAACTGTGGACCAGTTCCAGACGTCAAAAGTTAGTCGCCTCGACGTCCCAAAATAACTGGGGGTCATTCCTTCAAATAACAGGGGTTGGCGATTCAATTCCCTTATGAATTCATTTGGAAAAGTAAATTGATAAATTGAAATGAATGAGTTTCTCACCAACTCCAATCTTCGTGAAGTGCTCCCATATGCCACTGGTAAGTTTTTGTTTCTTTGATTGATTAACCGAGTTGTCTTGTGATTTGCTTTCAGGAGCAGGAGTTTGCACGGCCAAGATTTCTGTTTCAGGGTTGTTACTGTTCAAGGGACTAGACCTGGTACTGGTCCTGGACCTGTTGGTGGCTCCTTGCAACTGCAAGCAAGGTTCAGGTGGAGGAACCACTGGATGCTGTCCCCGGCGCTTGTGTTTGCCATTATTGCAATTGGGGTTGGTCCTTGAAGGGCCCTAGATGGCACTTGAGTCAGAATCTTGACTCAAACAGGTCGGCCCAACGGGCCGCCTGACAGGACCCAACCCAAAGCTCATTTGATTTGGGTTGGCTCGGGCCGGGCCTAGATGTGAAAATTCCGCCGAAGCGCAGCCCAAACCCAGGCGGGTTGGGGTGGCTTGTCGGGCACCCGGCCCAATTATCATCCTTAAGTCCAGCTGCCAGCGCCAATTTGACGTTCTTTGGATACAGGACCTGTACCATGCCGTACAGGCTAGGTGGCGCAAAAAGAAAAAGAAAACAATTTCTCGGTCGGGGGGGCCCCCCAACTTTGCAAGAAAAATGGGATATGCTGTATCTTCCAAGGCAATTTTTCTTTGTCATGTTCAGGTACATTTCAGGTATCCAAGACTTGCCAAAGCCAGTGGCTGCTAGAAGAAAGGTGTGGCAACCGCTGTGGTGTTCCATTCCCGCTCCAATGCCAAAGAGGTACATTTCATATATTACAAGTTCACTTACAGGATGTACACTAGAACAGGATACAAGAGGAGGAATATCAGGGAGGAGTACAGAAGGAATCCGGAAGAATACACA
>PGCI01000568.1:0-27647 GCA_002873125.1 Puccinia coronata f. sp. avenae | reverse complement strand
CCCTGCTTTCTGACCCCTTGTTCAATTTTTTGATGAAAAAATTAATCAAGCAGTTGTCAAAGTTCAAATACCTCAAATGTTTTTTTAAGCCATCATGCATTGTGATTTTTGTTAATTTTCATTTATATTCATTCTTTTGGGAACTTTTTCTACCTTTGGGCAAAAGCTAAGGATTTCACATTGGTGTGTTGTGATGTCTATTTCCAAGTAAACTGTAATGAAAACTTATTGCCGGGCACTGTACCTGCAAAATAACACATTTCTCAGCAGGAGGTGGGGAAAATGGGTAATACTAATTATATGGTTGGCATCATCATCCAAACACTATCAAATATAGAACTCTCTTATAAACCTCAAGGGATGTTGATATAAAAAAAAAAAAAAAAAAAGGTAAAATGGTATAGAAAGAACGTTTATCATATTGCATCTAAATATGCATCACTCTATCCACCATGGAAAACAGATTCAATTTCAACCAGCTAGAAGTTCAATCATCAACCATTTCCATCAGTTTGGGGCCAATCCTAAACATTGAGAACATCAAATTCACAATTATTAAAACAAGAGAAGAGGATTGAGGGATCATGGATGAATGAAAGTTAAGGTTGTTGAATAAATCTTATATATAGATGTATCTTATGTCAAGAGAAGTGGAATGGCATTATCAGGGTGCAGAGTTCAATAAAGAAAAAAAAAAAAAAACTCAAAAAACTGCAGAGCTGATCAATTAACACCTTCCTTTTGAGCATGAGTAGATCTGTCTTCCTTCCCAGAAGGCAGGATTCATAAAATTAACCAATGCTGCAACACTCAGCTACTTGGTTTGAGTTCATCCCAGATAATCTGATACACAGGGATGCACTAATTGATTCATTCAAAATGTGATGAGCTCATTATCTGATGAACTATATAAACCAAGGTATACCTTGGACTAGGAGTTATACATGTTTCTTCATCAGCTGATCCAATTTTTAAATGGGTGGATTTCATCCATTCCCAGATCAAATAGTCAAGAGGAAAAAATGGATCTGTTCTAGTAAGGAACATCACCATCAGCCTGGATATATAATCTTTTCTCTCTCTCTCTCTCTCTCTCTCTCTCTCTCTCTCTCTCTCTCTTTTGTCTATTTCCATCCTGATAATTCATCATGTTTTTCACTTCTGTATGATGATGCTTCATGAGTTTCTTCATCATGATTTTGAAAATAACAATAATGAGCTATTCCATTTCCTCAATTGAGCAATAAGTTTGCATGAATTTATGTTTTTTGAGACAAGTAGACTGTGAGCCTGTGCCTCTTATGTGGCAACAGAACACAAACAATAGCTTAGTTTGAAGCTTGAAAATCCGCAGATAGGGATCTGGGAAACTCAACTTTGAAGATCAAAGGAGTAGCTGTCTAGTAATGACAACCTCCACCTATGTTCAAGGCCTGCGTGGATGCAATTTAAGGGCAAATCACAACAAGTGATAACTTGGAAAATGGGGGGAGGACAGATTTAAAGGGTATGATGATGATGGTGATGATGATGGAAGAATGTGTGATCACAACACAAATAAGGATGTAGTCTAAAATAATGGTTTAGCTTCAGTGACAGAGATTTATTCCTGATGGTGGAGGAAGGGATGTGTCTAGGGAAGAAAACCAGATTATTTCAGAAAAGTGATGTTTATTTATATTATGAATGAATATCTTCTTTTCCAGAATTTTCATTTATAGAAAAATGCTTCAGCCAGTTCCTTGGCCAACTTGTGGTTCTCAACCTCCCAGGTTGAACTCAGAAAGTGGTTGGAACATTATAGAAGCTGATGGAAAATATGCTACTAATTTAATGCTTATATATGATTTATGTCCATTTTAATCAGTTTAATCTGATATTATTCTACAATTAGCAGTGTCAAGGGCTCATTGTTGGATGAGCTGATATATCTCTGGGACTGACATAGACATCTATGTTTAGTACATTTGTCCAATCCTATTGCAAAAAACTAGGTTTTAATTTTTTTTTGCTTGAGTTCTTGAGTATGAAGATGCAAACCAGGAACAGTACATAGTCATCTGATGTCAGGGTTAATTTCATTGGGAACACATACATATTCTAAAAAGGAAATCTTTCTCTGAGCACCATGAAAAAACAATTGTCACTTGATATCAAGTTACATTACTCAACTTTGGTTACAGCTTCAAAGCTACTCCATTCCTACTCTCAATTTAATTTTGGTCTTCTTGATGTTCATTTTGAAAAAATTCAGCAAAAAATGAGCATCAGCTCAGTGCTCACTGCAGTAAAGCTCAGCCTGCTTGGCAGTCCAGCTCATAGCCAACTTTGGTGCAGTTCAGGGCTGAGGGTGGCCAGGAGCTTGGCATTTACTGTGGCATTGCCTAGCTCCCATTGGACCAAAGTTCAGGGATCCCCATGAAATAGATAATTTCTCATTGAAACTGAGCAGAATTCATTCTACATAGTTTTAGGAAAAGAAAAGGTTTGGATAGATTGTGGATAGCTGGCTTGAGTTGGCCGGATGTCACTTGATATCAAGTGACAAATGTTTTTTCATGGTGGAGAACACATTATTCATTGTTGTGTTTTACTTGAGAAAAAAAATCAATATTTGTGATGAGAAACCAATATTTGTGATGAAAAAACCAATATTGGTGATGAGAACCCCCCCCCCCTGATTTACTTTTTCCCGTTTGCGCGGATCCTTTTCAAAGTGGAAAGATTGCGGCGCATGAGAATGCAGAACGTATGCATTCTTGGCGCTACATGTACCAGCATCAACATGCGGAAGTGGATGAATTATATCTTGAACTTTTCTTCCATCCGCAGGAAAGAAGTAAGGTGTCAAAAACTCATATGTGGCAATACAAAGGACGATTATCTGTTGAGCTTCATTGTCAAGAATTGACAATAAAAATTGTGATACTTTTAGTTCAAGACAAAAGGTATCAACCGTTAGCCTTTGTACTATATCATGCTACAATGCGCTACAAGTGAATCCAAATGTTCGCGAGCTCACAGGGTTTCAATTTGGGAGCCTAGGAGAAGATTGCCTCATTTCACTGATGGATATACGGCGCCCAAGGAGCTCTTTACCCTCGACGGCAATGAGTCCGATTCCATGGCGGGTGAGCCGGTAGGAATGCTTTGCACTGGACGTCATGATAGGAATACGAGGAGCGTAGGCAATTGGAAGAGGGATGAAGCATTTGGGCTTGCTTGCATATGCCCCAAAGCCAATGGGTCGATATGTGAGGCTTTGTCCGGAGTGAGCAAGCGGAGAGGAAACTGGTGGTTGGTTGGGACGCGCCATGGCTGGCATTGCCTCTACATATGATTTGATTGAGGAGGGAGATAGGATTGGGGCTTGAGTTTTGCTGTATTATAGTACGCACCAAATCTAAGACAACGTCTCATGCTGCGATTACTGGAAGTACAATAGGGACCAGTGCATCCCAACCCAGATGGCAACAGCGCCTCTATCACAATGGCATATTGAGATAGGATATCAGCGCAATGAGGAACTGAGCAGGGTTCAAACATTACATTAGGGCTTGGTTGGTGTCGCGACTAGCTCTGTTCAGGATCCTGAGTCTCGAATGAAAAAGTTCATGCATGAGGTTGCTCAATCGATGGTCACACAAAATACAATCTTATTGCGCTCTTCAGGTCCATCCTCAGAGTTCCTCGCAGTTGTATAAGAATGTGTTTCCACTTCAACTCCGCTACACACACGCCTGAGGAGAGCTGAGGAGGCGCTTTATAGCCTACACTCACCACCAACAACCCAAATTGATTTTGACTGTTTGGATGCCTGCGACTCATCATCTAGCTATAAAAGGATGAGTAAGCAAGTAGTACTTCGCACAGTACTGGGGCATTACAGAAGGCCAACGCCCCTTCAAAATGGTGATTATTCTGTGCCAGCTTGAGTTCCAATTGTTTACACGAGAAAAAAACGTTTGTATTGCGTTGTCACAGTCTCATGTTATAGAAATAAAAAAGAAAAGACCTTATTGATGAGCATTGTGAGATAAAAAAAAAAACAGATGATAGAAACTGATAAGCGCGTCAACGTGAGGATAATCCAATCATTTCCAATCGTTTAATCCCATACGTATTGATGTTATATCAATGATTCAAGCTGAAATCAAACAATGAGCATGTCAATGAGGGGCTCATCGAGTGAGGTAATTCAGAAGAACTTGAGAGGAACTTACTTGTTTGAGTTCCATAGATCAGTTGCAGAAAATGCTTGATTTCGTTGGTTGATTTCCCCTCCTTAATCCATTCTTTCACCATATTCATCCGATCCTCTTTTTCTTTGTGAGCTTTTTCAAATTTATCCTTCTCGAGGTTGAATCAATCGCGTTCCAATTGTGATCGATGTGTCACATCCTGCCGTTGATCTTCATATTTTCGCTTCTTCCAGTCCAGTGAATCTTTGTTGAATCGGCTTCTTTCGTCTTCTTCGTCCGCTTTCTCTTTTTCGCCTTTTTCTTCATTTTCTGATTTTTCTTGAACTGCATCTTGCCGGTCCGCTTTTCCAATAACCCCAATCGCAGCCCCATTCGCTCCTTCGTCTCCGCAAACGCCTTCCCCTATTCCCAAAACAAACAAAAAAAATCAGGTAAGTTCCCAAAGGTTATTTGACAGGCGTGGCGAATTTCTTGGCTTACCGGCTCGATCAGGAACTTGAACGGGATCAGGATTTACTGTCAGTTATTTTAGGAAATGATCCACGTCTATGGTTTTGCCGGTCTTCTCGTGGCAATGTGTCAGCTCGTCCTGGGACACTTCTTCGGCATGGATATCTTCTAGATCTGCCACGTCTCTCAAGATCTCTCCGCCCGCGAACTGTTTTTGAATCCGGCCGTCATGGATGGTGAAGAGTTTGATCTTGCGCGTCGAGTTTTCTGAAAACTTGACTAATGTCGAAAGTTTATCCGCTACATCGTGCATCGATGAGGTCTTGGGCATCAAGAATGAATGTTTTGCCTAGAGTGCAAAATTTCATCAGAACAAGTGGCTGTCGATTCCCTTGGTAAATAATCTCACAAAGATAGGAACCTACTTTTTCACCGTTATGAGCACCAGTCCATGTGACTTTGACATTACGCTTCGTTTCGATCTCCACGATGCTCATGTCCAATAGTTCATAGAACAAAACGTTGTTCGGGGCATTTTTATACGACGACTGAATCATGTCAGCTAGGGTACCCTGTGCGGCTGTACGGCGGATTATGTCCTTGGGGTTGCCTTGGTGACTGCTAGTGAATTGAAGCTTCATGGGATCGTGCTGCAGCCGTTCTCCCACCTGACTGGCCATCTGATCATATGTCAACTTATTGCTAAGAAGTAGATCGAACTCAATCGTCGTCGCCATGTCGTCATGAAGCGGTTTGAATTGAACGAGAACCCGATTGGTGAAAAAGTCGTAGAACGCCATCGGGTCAAGATAAAGTCGCTGCTTTTTCAGCTCGGCAAGTCTTTTCAAGGTACACAGATGAGAGAAGATGGTTATCATGATTGGCGATCATCACCGGGAGAGAGAATCAATTCAGACAGACTGTTTATCTGAGAGCCCGATTTGAAAGCAAATGATGTCCCCGTCCTGAATTTCACTTTGCAGGAACGTCGCTTCGGGCCTCATCTCATTAATCATTCCAGGCATGATTTCCTGTCAGACCAAAAAAAAAATCAAATCACAGAAGAGGTAGCAGTTAGATGCCATTCATAGATCACCCTGATACGCATAGTGGAAATGGAAAGGAGCACGCAAACCTCGTAGAGCATCAGAGGCGTATTTTCGGGGAATTCCATGCGGGCATTGATAAGAGGGATGACCTCCCCCACCGGTTGATTCTGGTGGACATAAAAATGACCAACCCCAACTAGTGTTTGATGTGAAACGTTGAAACACTTGACAAGGATCATCAGCTGTCCTTCCTTGGATTCCACGGGCTGTGCTTCGTGCGCTGGATCGAGAACTTCGAGATAAAACTTGAGGTCTTGAGTTTTCGATGCCATCTTGTCACGCACAACCTCCATCGCTGAAATAAATAGCCGTAAGGTCAATTATGGTAAGAGAAACTTTTCCGGGACAGCGCAGTAAGACTTACTGAGCGTGGGATCATGTTCTGGTACTACAACAGCAGGTCTTATTGTTTTGTTTCCCCGGGTGACTAATACCCAGAGGCGGATCTGATTGGGCTGGTAGCCAAGGTCTTGAGCAAGCTTAGATTTGAAGTCAAGGAAAGTTTGTTGCTTGTCTACTCTGAACGTCGGAAGGTCGAAGGGATGGATTGTTCTGTCATCGAACAGCGCCAGATCAAACCCTTGATGTGCTCGGAAAGTTTCGTCGGTGATAATCTGTGGAAATGTTCCATTATCAGAGACTTGTTAACAAAGTGGCCCAACTGCTCAAATGGCTCTTTAGAAATACCTTGGTGGTAAAGTCAAGGTGCGTCTCTTCCCTCTTCCTTTTTTGGTTGACGTGGTCTTGCTGCTCCCTCTCCATTTGAGATTCTTAATTACGTAGAAAATAAAGCACGAGCAACTTAAACATGAAAAAAAGACTTGGGTGGGTACTAGGTAGAAAGATCGAAAAACTTACCAAGATTAGCAGGAGTGTCTGCCTCAGTGATGTCAAAAACTCGGACGTAGGCAGTGACGATGGTCTCATCGTTTTCTATGATGGGTTTGACGCGTGAATCGGCAGGACTGAAGAGCTTCCGTAGCTCGACAAAATCCGGCCACCCCCAACCCGACACGGATTCGGTAAAGTACATCTGCTCATCTGGAAGATGATGTTGAGATGGATCAGAAAAGAAGGAGAACTCGCTAGCTGTAAGGGAAGCAGCGTTTAGAGTTCGAGCTGTGCTTACGATGTTGAATGTAACACGTTCGGTCGTGAGGGTTCGAAATTGCGAAGGCATACTGCGCGTAGACGTGCCAGCGTTCAGGCTGCTTTTTTTTAGGATCGCATGTTAAGTAAATCGAAACATTGTCTTCCGCTCGTTAACGGGAGTCGCCTTGAGGGTAGAGGACAATGTTCCTATTAAAAAAATCACAAGGTGATTGATTAGAGCAGGGTGGGTACTCAAAAATGATCCAATACATGAACGAGGTGGATTGAGTGCCTACCATTCATGACCACCAATAGTGAAAGTATCGCTCGTTACACGTTTTGGTAGTTGACTCCAGTTAGGTATTCTCCAACTATGTTTTTGGAGGTCTTTAAAAGAGATTCCGAGATCAGAGATATGCTTGGCTGCAAAGGCCTCGGCTGTGATCGATCAAGTTTGTTAGTCAGTCTCCATCACAACACCTACGAGATGGGAAAAAAAAAAAAAGACAAAGAACGCGAACGATCATCAACGAAGACAGCCTCGAGTTCAAGAGCGGGTGGAGCCATCGAGTCGGGGATGGTATTGGAAGGACCTTCGAGGGGATCCTAAGGGTGGTACGGCTTCCGGAAGAATCCTATATAGAGGTGGGTGGGACACAGAAACAAGAGGATCCAACTAGAAATCTAAATAAATACTTAAACACGGAGTTTACATACGGCAGAGGGAGTACATGACGCAAAGCGAGCAGAAGGGGTCCCTTGAAGGGGACGACGGACCATTTTTGTTTTTTGTAAAGCAAAACCTGTTTTGTTTATTCTCGTTGGATGATCAAGAAAGGAATGAAAGTTGCCAATGCCAGGCAACATTCAGGGCGCTGATGGTGTGAGTGGAACTGGAAGCTCTTATATGGGAAAAGATAGGCCAAAAGATGAGCGAGCTTGCTTGGCCCAAAAGATGCAAAGTTCGGATCAAACCATTTTATATTTTAAATAAATAACAGTGGGGGCCTGCAAGGGACTGAAAGTTCATCAATTTTCCAAACTGAAACTGAACATCACCAAAAGGCAGTCTTGAGCTCAAAAGTGAAGAAAATGAACATGTATAGTTAACCCTCCTGTAGTTTTCAATCTATGTGTAGAGGACAAGAAAAGTAGGATATCACAAATTTCAGTATGAGCTGCTGCACAACAGGGTCTTTTAATGTATCCCAACCCGGCTGGCAATGAGGAACTGAGTAGGGCCAAAGCCTGGTTGATCTCGCGACTGGCTCTGTTCAGGATCCTCGAATGAAAGTTTGGGCATGAGGTTGCTCAATCAATAGTCACATCCAATGCAATTTTATTCCGTTAGGTCCATCCTCAGAGGTCCTTGCAGTTGTATCAGAATTGTGTTGCCACTTCAACTTCGCCTACCGCGCCTGAGGAGCGCTGTGGAGGCCCTATAGCCTACACTCAATACCTTTTATTCTAAACAACCCGAATTGATTTCGGGCTGTTTAGATGACTGAGACTCGCCATTTAGCTGCGGATGAGAAAGCAAACACCACCTCGTACAATTCTTGGGCATAACAGAAGGCCAATATCCCTTCACAGTTGTGACTATTCAGTTCCAGCTAAGTTCCAATTGTATACAGGAAATAAAATATTTGTATTGCATCGTCACATTCTCAGGTAAGGAAATGAACAAGAAACGACCATTGACAACCATTGTGAAAGAAGAAGACAGATGAAAGAAACTGAAGAGCGCATAAAAATGAAGGTCAATCCAATCATTCATCCTGATATGCGATGATGATATATCAATGATTCAAGCTGAAATCAAATATAGAGCATGTCAACGAGGGGCTCATTGAGTGAGGTTCTTCAGAACAACTATAGAGGAGCTTACTTGATTGAGTTCCATAGATCAGTCGCAGAAGAGACTCGATTTCGTTAATTGATTTCCCCTCCTTCATCCATTCTTTTACGATGCTCATCCGATCCTCTTTTTCTTTGTGAGCTTTTTCGAATTTATCCTTCTCAAAGTTAAATTGATCGCGTTCCAGTTGTAATCGATGTGTCACCTCCTTCCGTTGATCTTGATATTTTTGCTTCTCCCAGTCCAGTGAATCTTTGGGGGTTTGGCTGTTCTCTTCTTTTTCTCCGCGGTACTATGGTTGCTCCCAATCGAAGTGCACGTATTCATCAGAACAGGTGGTACTTGCTTATCTCAGTGAATAATCTCAGAAAAATAGGAACCTACCTCTCCTTCCCGGTTGTGGGCACCAGCACACGTGACTTGAACATTGCGCTTTGTTTCGACCTCCTCGATGCTCACGTCCAATAGTTCATAGAACAAAACGTTGCTCGGGGCATGGTCATCCGATGGCCGGATCATGTCAGCTACGGTCCCCCGTGCAGCTACACGGCGGATCACGCTCATCGGGTTGCCTTGATGACTGTTCGTGAATCGGAGCTTCATGGGATCATGCTGCAGCCGCTGTCCAACTCGACTGGCCATCTGATCATATGTCAACTTCTTACTCAGTAGTAGATCGAACTGAACCGGCTTTGCCATGATGTCACAACGCGGTTTAAATTGAACGAGAACCCGATTGGTGAAAAAGTCGTAGAACGCCACTGGGTCAAGATAGAATTGCTGTTTTTCTAGATCGGCAAGTCTTTTCAAGGCACAAACATGAGAGGAAATAGGTATTATATTTGACAATCATCATTGAGGGAGAGAATCAATTAATCAGACTGACTTTTGATGTGAGAGCTCAACTTGAAAGCAAATGATGTCCCCGTCCAGGATTTCACTTTCTAAGAACGTCGCTTTGGGCTTCATCGGATTAATTTTTCCAGGATGGAGTTCCTGCCAGGCGGAAATTTGAGGTTGAAAAGGCAGCGATGAGATGCTCTACATAAATTAGATCACTCATACGCATAATTGAAATGGACAGGAGCACACGAACCTCGTAAAGCTTCAAAGGCGTGTTTTCGGGGAAGTCCATGCGGGCATTGATAAGAGGGATGAGCTCCCCCACCCTTTGGTTCTCGTGGACATAAAAGTGACCAACCCCCGCTAGTTTCTGATCTGAAACGTTGAAATACTTGACAAAGATCATATGTCGTTTTCCCTTGGATTCCACAGATTCTGCTTTGTGCTCTGGATCGAGAACTTCAAGGTAAAGCTTGAGGTCCTGAGCTTTTGATGCCATCTTGTCACGCACCCCCTCCATCGCTGCAACAACAATGATTACCGTAAGGTCAATTCAGTTAAGACAAACCCTTCCGGAACCATGTACCAAGACTTACTGAGTGCAGGATCATCTTCTGGTACAACAGTTTCGGGCCGTACGGTCCTATTTGGGTTGTTGACCAATACCCAGAGACGGATCTGATTGGGCTGGTAGCTGAGGTCTTGCGCAAGCTTAGATTTGAAGTCTAGAAAAGTTTGTTGCTGGTCTACTTTGAACGTCGGAAGGTCGGAGGGAGGCATCGTCTTGTCATCGAACAGCGCCAGATCAAACCCTTGGTGTGCTCGGAAAGTTTCATCGGTGATAATCTATGGAGATGATGCATTAATTATGAAGACTTGTTAACAAAGTAGCTCAACTGCTCATATATTGGTTCTTCAGAAATACCTTGGTGGTAAAGTCAAGGTGCATCTCTTCCGTCTTCCTTTTTTTGGGGACGTGCTCTTGCTGCTCCCTCCCCATTCGAGACTCTTGAATTTTCACCAAGTCAAAAGTTTTGAACCTAAGGCGTGAGCAACACAACCGTCAAAAAAAAAAAAAAAAAGACTTGTGTGGGTATTATAAGAGAGACCGAACAACTTACTACTCGAGATAAGCAGGAGTGTCTGTGAGTGATGCCTGCAAACTGATCTCTGCCGCGGCGTACTCTCTGACGAACTCACTGTCTGCCTATGATTATGTCAGTGTACATCGGCATCCTGTTGATAATACATAAATACTCTAGACAAAGGAAGATAAAATGGCACTCAAAATTGGATCCATCATCACATAAAAAAGGAAGAAGCTCGTTGGGGGCAGTCGTGAGACGCGCCATGTCACCTTTTACCATCCCAACCCTTACCCCCGCCGTTGACCGTTCGCCCCCGAAGTTATCCTCCAAGACCTCACAATCTGCCATAGGTGACCGACCCGGTTGTCGTCGAATTATAGCGTTAAAAGACAAAGTAATAGGATCTGGGTACCCTGCCACAACACAATCCTCAAGATTTTTTAAGTTTTCTGGAGTGTCCATTTGACCCAAGGAAGAAGATCAGAACAGAGCAGACGTTCTTGCACCTGCGAAATACAAAATGAATAACGGGTTTCTCAGGCAGAGGGGGAAAGTGATATGGTTAGGATCAAAGAATGATCAAACACTCTCCAATAAAACACTGGAAAAATCAATTGATGTTTCTCCACCCAAGGCAAAATTTTCTGGAAAAAAAAAAACACATTTGGTTGGATCTCTGATGCACCATTGTATGAACCATCAAAAATACACTCATTCCCAACCTAACACCAAAATCTACCATTTCCATTTGTTTTTGGCCTCCTCCAATGTAAAAATGACAACAAATTCATGATCATCTTCCAAAGAGAAAAGGAGGAATTTTGAGTGGCTCAAATGGAGTTTAAGTAGACAAGTTGGATCCAAGTGAAGATGAGTTTCATTTCTCACAATCCGTGATGGTTATCACTTGTGCATGATTCTCCACAAGATCCCTCATCATGATTTGGAAATGAACAATTTCAAGATACTTCATAACACCCTCTGATCAGGAAGTTTGCATCAAATTGTAGAGAAAGTTGAACATCTTCCCTTTCTGCAATCCCATTGCAAAAACTAGCTTTCGAATTTTGCTGGAGTTATCAATCATACTACCAGGAAAAATCAATAGTCACGTGATTGCAGTGTGAATTCCATTGCTAAATAACACATATTCTAAGTTTGAGATTGAGATTCCAATGAAAAAACTCCCACCCATTATCATGAGATGATATTAATTCAAGGTGCGCATTTTGAAATCTTAATTCTCTGAGGACACAATATGTATGTACTTATTTTGTGATTTGGTTTGTTTTACTTGAGAAAAAAGTTTTCAATATTGATGAGGTGACACTCCCCCCCCCCCTAATTCACTTTGTTTCCGTCTGTCCAGATCATTTTCACATTGGAATGAATCCGGGCCCGGCGCATGAGAGTGTAAAATTTGTGGATTCTTCAACTTGCGACATAGACCCCAGCATGCGGAAAACAGTCAATCATTTCGTCATCTTCTAATAACATACCCGCAGGAAAAAATAAGACCTCAAGAACACTAAGTGGCAATGCATAGGACAATCATAGTTTGAGCTTCATTGTCAAGCATTTACAACAAAAAACTGTAATACTTGGTTCAAAAAGAAGGGGACGTTAGCCTTTGAATCTCATGCAGATACAATCAGCTACGAGTCAATTCAAATGTTCGCGAGCTCACAGGAGTTCAATTTGGATGCCTAGGAGAAGATTGCCTCATTTCACTGATGGAAATACGGCGCCCCAGGAGCTCCTTACCCTCGATGGCAATCAGTTCGATTCCCTGGCGGGTGAGCCGGTAGGAATGCTTTGAACTGGAAGTCATGATAGGAATGAGAGGCGCGTAGGCAATAGGAAGAGGGATGAAGCATTTGGGCTTGCTCGCATATGCCCCAAAGCCAATGGGTCGATAAGTGAGGATTTGTCCGGAGTCAGCAAACGGAGTGGAAACTGGTGGTTGGTTAGGACGCGCCATGGCTGGCATGGCCTCGACATACAATTCGATCGAGGAGGGAGATAGGCTTGGTCCACAGTCAAGCCAAGACAACGTCTTATACCACTATGGGCTGCTGCGATTACTGGAAGTACAATAGGGACAAGTGCATCCGATTCCCAACCTGGCTGGTAACCACGCCTTTTATCTCAATGGCATATTAAGAGAGGATATCAGCGCGACGAGGAACTGAGCACTAGGGTTGAAACATTATATTAAAGGCCTGGTTGGTGTCGCGACTGGTTCTGTTGAGCATCCTGAGCCTCAAATGACAAGTTCATGCATGAGGTTTCTCAATCGGTAGTCACATAAAATGCAATCTTATTGCACTCTTCAGGTCCATCATTAGAGGTCCTGACTCCTTGCAGTTCTATACACAAAAGCCTGAGGAGAGCTGAGGAGGTGCTATATAGCCTACACTCACCACCTTTTAAAATTGATTTTGACTGTTTAGATGACTGAGACTCACCGTTCAGTTGCGGGTAAGCAAGCAAGTGGCATCCAGTACAATTCTTGGGCATTACCGAAGGCCGACGTTACTGCATAAATGTGATTACTCCAAGCCAGCTGCTAGCGTCACAAGTTACAACGGCAGATTCGCGAGCTGAGTAGAAATCAAGGGGAAGCACACGATTTGAATTGGAATGGATGAAAAACGCAAATCTTTTCCTCATTCATCCTTATTACACATATTTTCATCAGGGGTTTCATTCTATTTTTCATTCGCATGGCTCACGCTTAGGTTGAGCCAGTTAATTCCAGGCCATTGAATGACCTGGTTGAGTCAAAAAAAAAACGTAACTTTATCAATAGGAACCTATATAAAACCTGGGGTTGTTGCAAGTGCAACCTAGGCAACGGTACTGTTGTAAACCTGTCGTGGGGATCATCTTCTCTCCCGAGTGCCTTTGAAGGCATAAAACCAGGCCATGACACACCCCTCCAAGCCAATATGGCTGCTAGGTGAAGGTGATATGGGATTGGATACCAAATGGGCTGGTGTTCTGACACCTCAACATATAGGAAATCACCGCGCATAAAAGTAGGGTGAAAACTCAGTCATGAAACTCTCCAAAAATTCTGATTGACTGTGCCCCCTGCCTGCGGAATGCCTATCCCGTATCATTTCAGTACTACGGCGCAACCTGTCTGCACGTCGGGAGTGCGTTTTTGGCGCGATGTTAGTAACTGTTGACTTTGACAAGTACAGCTGCGAAAGATCCGATATAGGAGTATACATAGTTGTCAGACCTTGCAAATCTGCTTGGTGAAATTTCAGAGCATCCACATCGGTCGCGGTTTTTGCTCAGATTAGCACAAGTTGTCCCCTGTTGCAGCCGCACCGGGCGGACTAAGCGCGGATTAAGGCCCCGTACCATTTGTTTTGAGTGATTCTCAAAGAGGGTTCTCCACATTCAGAAACAGCGCAATTGCAGAACACACTTTTGATTTGCGCATGCAACAGAATCACGTACCAGATAGGATTGATTGTTGTGTGTGTTTGTGTGAGCATCAGGTGGGCAAGAATCAGATCCAAGAAACAGGGTCAGACCTAGTTCTAGGATAGCTCGTTCCATGGAGAATTTCTCCTTGGATTTCCCAGAAACTGGTGCGTATGGTACACGTTTCTGGGGAAAATCAATTCTCACAAAAAAAAATCAAAAATCTGCCCTAGGAACAATTCTGAGGGCCCTATGGTACGCACCCTAAATTATGCCGGAGCTAGTTTTTGGGCTAGTGGGGGATATTTTATGCCCCACTAATCCTGGGATAAAGTCATATTATATGCATTTATCCCACTTTCACACGTCAACTGCACACAAAAGTATGTATAACATCTCTGACATGGAGATTAGTCATCACCACTACACATACTTACACCTGTTGAAACCTGAACCGGTGGGCTGCACACCTTGACTTAAGGTAAGTCCAACATAACTCAGTGGACTAAACTATGCTAAACCTCTGCGACCGATGCGGATGCTCTCAAGGTTATGGTGAGTTATGTAGCCTGAGCATGCAACCGCATTGGTTCCGTGCTAAGTTGCTAACCCACGTGAGCTAGCCTGAAATGAATATTTGAGAATTTCTGGTGGAGCGGCTGCAAGCTTGTAGAAGTTTCACTTGAATCAGATGTGGATAATTGGTAGTGAGATATTTCTAGCTCTCATTGACTAGTTATTGGTGAGCTAACCTCAACCTAACAGCCTGCAGGTTGGTCAACTTGGAAAATCCTGGAGAGCTGAACCCAGAACCAAAGTAGTGAACCATTAAAACGTGCAATTGAAATTTGAGGATCTACAGTTTATAAACCAGATTCTCTATAAGAAGCAGAAATTAGGAGGTTATGCTAGAGGGGGTTGAAAATGAAAAATTCATCATTTTTTTCTTTCAACTACCAATGCATCAACATTTATGACTCACTACATTCAAGATTTAGGGCCTCTGAAATGTTATGTGGAAACATATTTTTCCCCTGGATGTATGTGAAATTCTTGATTTCAAATTGTTCTTCAGTCAAAATAAAAATAATATTGACCATCACAAGGGAAAATTGAGCCAATACTCACTTTTTTTTTTTTTGGAAATAGAAACCTCTGTACTGACCTGCTGACAATATATCCCCCTTATTTTCTGCTGATTTTTCTAATCTTCTCATCACTTTTTTTTGTCAATGGTTTGATTTTGTGGATCACATGGAATATTGAATTTCCATGGGCTAAGGGTATATCTTTCATGATTAGGTGTTCAAAATATTTAGACTTCTCTAGTTCATGTTTTCATGTTTTACATTTCCTGAGAGTTGAATAGAGTTATAGAGTAGCAAATCACTTCATGTTCAACTTTTTTCTCATTTTCTGATTAAGATCTGTAATCACTATGTAAAAAAGTATTTTCATTGATATCCACCAATGGATTTGTGTGTGCATAAGTTCCTGATTCAGAGATTTCCCTTTTTGGGGGGTATGACAATGTTTTGACTCTATAGTGAATCTTGTTGCCCAAGTGATGATTTGAAGAGTGGATATTGAGGAGGAGGATAAAAAAAAAGTATGTATATATCTTGCATGAGTTCAGATTTGCTTGAAATGTGTTTCTCATTTTATCTGAATAAATAGATTCCAGGTGAAATATTTTATGAATTCCCCAATGAGGTCTATTTTTTTTTTTTTTTTTTTGTGTGTATATTGTGTGGTATGTAGCTGGACTTGACATCATGTATGAATGGGATTGGGATAGGGCCAACACAATTAAATTGGTTCTAAAATGACATGCAGTTGGCTGATAAAACAGGTTAGGGCTGTTATGTATAATTGTAAATATTATGTATTTATATATTTCTCGGAGTTCTCCCGTGGTATTGGTTGGTTGCCATGTTTGATGATATTTTTTGCGTGATGATGAATGGTTACATCCGCAGCGTTATGGCGAGTTTTGAAGCAGTTTCCCCTAGACTGAAACAGCTTTGGAGACACGGATGAGGTGTTCCGGCAGGTTCCGCGGGGCGGTACCCGCCGGTGACCCAGCTCCGGCGACGACCCGCCCGGTTATCATGAGCATCGCTGCCGAGGTCACCCGGGGATGCTCTCGGCACATCCCGGGGTGGAGGGCCCCACTGGAAAGAAAACAGCAAACAGTGAAAGGGAAACAAATTTATTGGGAACTGAAGAGAAACGGGAAGCGGGTTTAATGAAGACTCTGCAGGGGAGTAGACTGGAACAGGTTTAAAGACTAGTAACTGACACTCAACACTAGTCTGCCCACAGATATTTATGTACATAGTATAGTAGTACAGTCTCCGATTCCGTCGGCGTAACGATGCGAATGCCCAGTAAAAGGAAATGAAGATGATGGCACATCCATAAACAGTAAAACATTAAAGAACAGAGCACTACAATATCATAGCAGCCAACAACAGCGTGTAGACATGCACCAGTCCACCAGCTCAGCAGACCACTCCTTCTGGGACGACCCCTTCTTCAGTCAGCCCTTTCCAAACAGTATAGAGACAGAGACAGAGACAGATCAGAATCAGACAAATAACAATAGCCATCCTAGCAACTACAACACTCATTCGTCTGCACAGGATGACTTATTCGAACTCTGGTGTTGCACCAGCGAACTGTGTATCCCATTCGACCAGAACCATCAGATCTGCAACCTCGCCAACTGTCCCTCTACCTCCTCAGCATGCTTCCATCTCCCACCCCCAATTCATCCCCAGCCAGCAAGCGCATCATGCTCAACATCAACTTGTCATATCACTCCCCTCCTTCCATCCACTACCTCTATCAGTACCACCAACCAAGCCCAACAAACGACCTGCTGTTCAGAGCTCACGTGCCATGAGGACCTACTGGATTGTGACTGCTGCCGAGCAGGCTGTCCTCCCTCCCCCATCTCTCTCCACCCATGCATCCAATGCGACCAGCAACAACCTCCCTCAACAACCCTGCCTCATCGACCCTCGCCGAGCATCATCACCACCGCCACCTCCACCCAATCCGACTTTAGCTTCCTTTCACCACCACTCACCTCGTCCCTCTCACGCAGCAATCTAGACGAGTCCCCTCACACCTCAAGCCGGACTTGACGACCAACTGGACCAGGATATCATATGGATTCATAAGGATCTCGAAGAACTGGTACGTCGTCTTGCCTCCCCCCTTTTTGTGTGTGTGTAGCCATCAGTGCTGACCTCCTGCACTTTTTTTTTTTTTTTTTTTTTGGCTGCTTACCTAGATCAAGTGTTGCTGTTGCGACGAGCCCACACAGAGCGGAGTTTTACCTAGCCACCATGCCAGGCTCATCCCACCCATCATGTCCACTTTGACATGTTTGACAGGCCTTCCATCACCTTTCCATACAAGCCGAACCACGACCAACAACCCGCGCCCGTCTCCGTCCACTCATCCATCCCCTCGATCGATGTATCTTGCAACGAAAGTCCTGTCACTATCTTCAAGTGCCAATGGAAAGATTGCAATGACGAATTTAGCGATAGGTTCAAGTTGACCGAGCACGTCAACGTCTGTCACCTCGGTCAGCACTCCCCGCTTCCCAATCATGCCACTCAGCCAGCCCCTCCCCAAACCCATTCTTCTCCGCACATCAAGGATCTTCAACGTATTACTTCCTCTGACATCACCGCCTCACAACCTGAGCCATCCACTTCAATGACAACCAATCTATTCGAAACTCGCCATGATCCTTTGGCTGTCAGCTCGGGGCTATGTCCGTCCAGCCATTTATCATCCGTCGACGACCACTCTACCTCCTCACTCGTTCGCAATGAGATCGCACCGCTTGGTCACTTCAACTCCTGTTTTGGTTTAACTGGCCACCACAATCAGTCGTTCATTGGTCCTGGAGCTTGCTCAACAGTCTCCTCCATTGATCCCCTCCTGAGACCCCAACCCAGTCAGAACACCAACACGATGACGACGACGAGCGACACATTGGTATCACCAAACGATGCACCTCATCACCACGTGTGTCGGTGGGATTCATGCACTGGCAGGATATTCTCCAGCACGGCAGAGTTGACCGAGCACATATCGACGGAGCATGTAGGTTCAGGGAAGTCAAAGTATGCGTGTCTCTGGGAAGGCTGCACCTGCATCACGAAGCCGAAATTCACCAGGGCGCACGGTTGCGAACCAGCAGAGCATTCGCACAGTAGTAGTGACGCCAGCAGAACAACCTCGGGGGAGTCGACGATCGTCCGGGCCATATCGACTCCAGCCACCACCACCACCACCACCACCACCACCTCCGCAAGGTGTTCAGCCAGCGACAGAAACTCATGCGCCATCTCCAAACCCACACGGGCGATAAACCGTTCCAATGCGAAACGTGCGGCAAAAAATTCGGCGAAATGACCACGTTGATCCAGCATCGTCGCACGCACACCAACGAAAGGGTAAGAGACCCTTCAACCCTCCGTTTTTCTAGGTTCAGGTATGGTGGTATTCAGAAGCTAACGAGTAGGGTGACTGATTGATGAACACAGCCGTACAAATGTCAAGTGGAAGGGTGCGGCAAGTCGTTTGCGCTGCAGTCAGCGCTGACGATCCACAAGCGGACGCACACGGGTTCGAAGCCGTTCAAGTGCATGGAGGAGGGATGCGGGGCGCAGTTCTCGGAGTCGTCGAACCTTTCGAAACACATGCGGATCCACCTGCTCGTCAAGAAGTTCGAGTGCGCGATCTGCGGCAAACGCTTCACCCGCTCCGACCAGCTCTCTCGCCACACTAAGTCCCGCTCTATTCACCACAACAATCACCCTTCCGCCCCTCACCTCCCACATGATGATGATGACCACGACGATCACGACGACGACGAGGAGGAGCAGGAGGGGCCGCCGGAGCTGGAGCTGGAACTGAATGGCCTCCCGTCCCAAGCGCCCGCGCCCAAACGCCAAAAACGCATGTCCTGTGGCCCCGCCTAACCGCCGCCTATATCATATCCCACTTGCACATTGTATAGATAAAAAAAAAAAAAAGAGCCCACAGGTGGTTTCGTCCCCCTTTTTTATGGGGGGGGGGGTTATTTGTTTAGAAGAGTCTGTCCAAGCAATGCACACTGCGCATCCATGCATATCCACCAACACACCCGAGAATGGCCTGTCTTTTCTTATCGCGCTGGCGTGCCTCCGTGTCGCTTTTTCTTCTATGTCCTTTGCGCGTGGCTCTTGTGTGCCATGGGCGCCAGTACATGTGGGCGTGGCCTTGCCGGCCCCTGGTGGGCCGTCTGCTTGGTCTAGACCCTGGTTTGAATACATTGGCATCCGGATTCCGGGTCATCCACTCGTCTGTCGGTGCGAACTTTGCCAGCATAAGAATATATCGATGAGTCGCTGATTTATGTGCCCCCCCCCCTGATGACTGAGCGGCAAAAAAGAAACGAACAGCGTGTCCGCCACCGTGTCCTCGTGCCAAAAAAAAAAAAAAACACATTTCTGATGCGGGAGGGGGTATGTAAAATGTACGGCCTCGTTTGGCACCGATATAATTTCAGGTGATATGATGGGAAATTAAATGTAAAACACAAAACCCCTCAGAAATATGCAACAATTTTTTTTTCCCAGTAAACTAGACGTACTGCTCTATCTAATTGTGAAGTTAAATAGATATGAGAAATTGGATCACCTTCATTATTGTACAGTGCCCGGCAAGAAGTTTTCATTACAGTTTACTTGGAAATAGACATCACAACACACCAATGTGAAATCCTGAGCTTTTGTCCAAAGGTAGAAACAGTTCTTAAAAGAATGAATGTAAATGATAATTAACAAAAATCACAATGCATGATGGCTTAAAAAAACATTTGAGGTATTTGAACTTTGACAACTGCTTGATTAATTTTTTCATCAAAAAAATTGAACATTAAGGGGTCAGAAAGCAGGGCATCTGAAAGAGGTAATGAAAATTTGAAAATCCAAAATTGGTTATGTATTTGATCTTTTTTTCCAACAATTTCCTGCTCTTGCAAACTGGAAAAATCAAAAACACCACTGAGATTCTGAAGAATCACAATTTCAACTGGTTTTTGGATATGTCCTACAAGTTTACTCTTCAATATTTTGAACAATTTTAAAATCTCATCAAATTATTCAGATGCCCTGCTTCCTGACCCACTGTTCACTTTTTTGATAAAAAAAATTAATCAAGCAGTTGTTGAAGTTCAAATACCTCAAATGTTTTTTTAAGCCATCATGCATTGAAATTTTGGTTAATAATTTTCATTTATATTCATTCTTTTGGGGAATTTTTCTACCTTTGGGCAAAAGCTCAGGATTTCACATGGGTGAATGGTGATGTCCATCTCCATGTAAACTTTAATGAAAACTTATTTCCGGGCACTCATGTACTATCAATATTTCACTTCAGGCAAGGAAAACATGTACACATGCTATTACACCTCTAACAATGGCCTAAAAACTCAGAACCAATGTTGATATGAATGAAGGAAGTAGTAGTTGTTGACTTGATAAAAAAAATGGTTGCATATTTTTGGGTGGTTTTGGTTTTTATAGATTTAATTCCCCATTATTTCACCTGAGATGATGTTGGTGCCAAACAAGGCCGTTATAAGGCTCTTACTTAGCATCATGAGTTCATGAATTGCCTTTTTTTTTCCAGGTTTCTGAAGGTGATATGGATGCACCTCAACACATGTGGAGAACAGTTACCCACAGTTCATGTATGTACTTCAGCTCATGTTTAAAATTACAAGACCAGATTTAAAATCAGGCAATAGTTTTGCACACAAGTTGAACAGGCAAGATTATTCTTAATGTCTACCAGCTCAAGTGTATGACTGAGGCTGCTTCTACTAAATATCTGACCCATTAGCAGAGTTTCATGAACAACTGGGAGGAACCAAATCTGCTAAACTTGAAATTCCCTAATGAGTATTCACTACACATGTTGATGATGATAATATATACTAATCAGCCTGCTTCACATAACAGCCTTTTATGCATGTTGAGCATATGATCAAGAAATATTTTTATCATACATACAAAATATGCTGAAGTGACATGTCTGATGTTTACAAGCAACAACATTCTTGATCATCTTGCTTTCCATGTTGTTTTTTTTATGTGAGATCAAGTATATATGTGAACCAGGCTAATGAAGACTTTCCAAGTAAAACCTTTCTTAAATTGCCCACAAAAAAAATTTTTGGAGAATCAGTTAAGGAGGGATGTCTGAGTCATGTGTGGTAATATTAATTTGGAGGACTTCTCTCAGGTATGTATACTTACAGGATCTAAAAACTTAATGTACACACTCAGCTAAAACCAAATTTCAGACTACAATTCCAATGTTCTCTAGAACATGAAAATCAAGTGTTTTGAGTGCACGCGGCAACTTTCTTGTAAAACTTTTTCAATTTAGACTTTAGAATTCATTTGCAGGCCTGTAAATGGTAAAGGGAATTCCTCCATTGAAGCCATACTTGAGGTTTGTATTCCCCCTCTTCAAGCAGCCTCATCTCAATCCACAGCCAACTGAAAAAAAAAAAGAGTTGAACCACATCACCTCTTAACTCAAACTGTACATTCTCTTAAAATTGTTTTCCTTCAATCCAACTTAACACTCCTCCAAATCTCATCTCAGTACCACTATACTGTCTGGTCACCTGTCGTCCCCTTTTCTTCATATTTTATAAATTATTGTTTGGATATTTCCTTGTTGATCTGAACCCTTTGAAAATTTGACCATTCCAAATCAGTCCAAACACTTGTTTGGGGGGAAAAGATCTTTCCTTTCTTTTCTAGGTTTCTCATCCTTATTTTCCAAGAAGAGTTGTTGAATCAGACCCTTCATTTTCATCCTTGATGATGTCATTACCTTTCCCCCCCCCCCCCCCCAAAAAAAAAAGTATGTTTTCCCTTTTAAATAAAATGAGCTAAACTTAACGCTGGAGCTGAATTACACATTGTTTAGCAGGGAAAGGTTAATTTTGCACATAGAATCTGCCAAATTTACTAAAGTTTTTGGGCAAATCCTGCCTTTTTTTTGGCTGGTCAATCCCAAAAACCCAGACAACCTTTATGAGAAGGGCTGTACTTGTACAAAGTGACTCAAGCCTTGAGCTGAGACTGCTCCAGTGCAATCATGCACACCGTGACATAGACTGGCCAGTCATGATTGTGTGACTACAAAATGGCAATCTTTGCCAGAGGATGTCTCATCTGTTGCAAGATGTATAAATACATATCTCGCCGCCGGTTGTGATTAAGGGTTTGACCCTTGTTTCCCGAAAGAGCCCCACGATGTTATGAACGAGGCAATAGTATGTGACGTCAACCACCCCCGCCACCCCACTGTTTATTTTTCGAATGGATACCTGCTCATGTTTGAAACCATGCTCCAGGGCTGTACAGGATCTCATAGGGTCCTCAATGCTCGCAACGAGGCGTGGTTGCACTGCTCTTTACGCTGGGCAGTGGGCATGGCTCGGTTGGGAGCTGGCTGTTGAGATACATATCTCCGGCCTGCCTTGGTTGCATGGTTGCTGGTAGTCTGGACTCTTCTGCCACTGGTCAATTAAAGTCTCCACCAGTCCGTTTCCCGGTCCAGCTGAGAATGCCGCGTGTGACAGGCGAGTAGTTATCAGTGGGATGTCACAGACAGCCGCTGAAAATTATATATAACCCCCCCCCCAAAGAAAAAAAAAAAAAAATCTCCCACTAACTAATTTTATACATATTTATGTAACTTCAACATCTCAGTGATTCGCCAAAATGGAGACGCAAGAACGAACCACCTCCGCCTCTTCCTCTTCATCAAGCTCATCTGCATCCACCGACCTACTCCAGCTCTCCTCATCCTCCAGCTCATCTTCCTCCAGCTCAAGCTCTGACTCCCACCTCAAAGTCATCCCCTTCCCCGCCGCCAGACTGGCCTGCCAACCCACTCTACCAGCACCACCACCCTCCTCTCCTTCTTGCTGCAGTCCTTACCAACCCACGCTCAACGAACTATCCATTGCACCACCACCACCACCACCACCACCATCATCTGCACATCATCAGCACCAGCTGAGTAACTATCCCATCAGCCAACCCCTGCTAGCCACAAAAACCGTAGCGCAGCCTAACAACCAGCAACCAGTAGAATGCTCCATGGACCTGGATAAGCCACACGATCCTCTGATAGGAACGACCATCATCTCGCCTTCTCCTAATCGAGCCCATTACTCTCTCAACCGGATATTAGGCAAAGGCAGCTTCTCCAAAGTCTTTCAGGCCCATCTCCTAAACCAACCAAACACCGCACAACTTACTCGCTCAGTCGCTCTCAAACTCATCCAGATCAACACTACTACCACTCTCAACACCAATCCTGCCCATCTGATCACCCAGGATCAAATGCCTACGGACGAAACAGAGAATGTTCGGATGAGCACCCTGAGAGAAATCGAAATCTTGAAGGTATTTCTTAAATACACTCAACAAAATACCCCATCTTTTTAACTAATTTATCCCTTATAACCAGTCAATTCATCATCCAAACATCATCAAATTAATTGAAAGTTTCACGGCCACCAATGAATCTACCCATCTCATCAAGAAGAACTCATCATTACAGGTCATTGTGCTGGAGGAACTGAGAGGAGGGGAACTCTTCGAGCTGGTGTCGAAATTCAAGTCGAACATACGGCCATTGCTCATATGCAGATTGATGGCTGAATTATGTATCTCCATCCATTGGCTACATCAACACCAATTTTGCCATAGGGATCTCAAGCTTGAAAGTGAGTCTTTAATAATAGCATCGAGAAGGGAGAGAGACCGAAGCAAGAAAACCGCTGACAACGCCTTCTTGTTTTTGACGTGTTATATAGATATTCTACTCGTGAGAGAAATCAAAAACAGTCACGAAGAAGAACGGGACATCTTGAGCAATCCCAACGTATATCTGAAAGTTACCGATTTCGGACTGTCGGTTAAGCTGACGAAGAGTGACGATCCCAAGCACTCGACAGAGAGTGGAATGCGGTTCTTACAAAGCCGATGTGGCTCCGAGGAGTACGCAGCACCGGAGATCATCCTCGGGCGGGAGTACGACGGGACGAAGACAGACGCCTGGGCCCTAGGGGTCATTGGCTACAGCCTAGTGATGGGCTTTTTGCCCTTCAAACTTCCCCAGAGGAAGGAGGTCGGGACTGGAGGAGAAGACCTCTCCCATCCGACCGACTTGGGAGAAGAAGAGAGCGAGCAGGCGTTTTTGAAGCGGCGGAAACAAGGCTTGCTGAAAATTATCAAATCGGAATACCGCTGGAAATCGAGCAACACCACCACTCATCATCAGATAGCCTCCTCGGATGACCATCACCAGGTACAAGGTCAAATCCAGCTGGTCGACCGGCTCTTGGTCCGCGACCCACTCAAACGCTCAAACGATCTCCTGTTCGGTTTCCGAGATCCCACATGGCTGGGCCGGTTCAATTGGTTGAAAGACTCGCTTCTTACCTCCTCTTCTTCCTCATCATAATCTCCATCATCATCTGTTGTTTTCTTGCAAACCCTTTAATATCCTCTCATCTTTGTGTTCCCTTCTCTTTTTTTTTGTCCATGTGCCCGTTCAATTTCCTTGGTTCCGTCTCTGTTCCTTTCCACGCCATCCTTCAAGATTTCTTCTAACCATGTCTTATCACCATCATCATCATTGTTAATGCCAACCATCCAGTCCGAAAAAGCCCCGTCCAAAATCCAATAAAGAAATCCCCTCGATGCTTGCCTTCCTTCTTTTTTTTTTTCTTTTTTTTTTGTGATTTATTTGCATGTACAATACTCACATTTACATACAAATTACATCTTCGATAGCTTGTTTTCTACATTTGTTTGCCCCACTTTTTTTTTGTATACTTTGTTCCTCCTCAATACTGCGCTGAAAAAATTAAAATGAACAAGAAGAAAACAATAAACAACAATCAAAAGGCACCAAGAGAAAATTGCCTTGAAACCCACATTGAAAATACATTGGAGAGAAGACATATCTCTTCACAGGTAACACATTCCAGTCATCAGCTGTGGAATATACATACAAAAATGAGGCCCCCTTCCCAATTAGCAGTCCATCATGAGTCATGGGCTGTCATGGGTAGAATTGATCCACAGGACCCTAAATTTCTTCTTTCAACATCCTCTTGCCATAAAATAAGTTTTTTTTTCCTGATCTTTGTTCTCTTCTCAGTCCTATAGAGCCCTCCTTATTACACCCAAAAAAAAATAATCCAAATTGACATTAATCAATCACTTTCAACTTGGTTGCATTTCAACAATCACTGGGCCATCTACACTGAATGGTACTAGGGTTTGCCCGTTGTACCATTGCTTCAATCTACTCATACTGGCAGAAAATCTGCCATCTTTTAGCTTTCTTTCACAAAACGCTAGTAGCTTTTGGGTGGAAAATAAAACTCTTGTAAAAGATTGAGATGTTTCCATTGAGTTATTGTGTTGTGATAGGTCCTTTGAGATTTACAAAGCAGAGATGTATTTTCACCTGGTAGGTTTTCCATTCTTTCTTTGCCGAATCCCGATGAACAAAAGAGATAAGACCGGATATGCGTGGTAGTGAGAATTCACATGATGGTTCAAGAGATAGTCTTGTTGTATTTGAGAGCTGACTGTCACTGGTTTTTTTTTTTTTCTTTCAAAAATGTTAATATTCAGGAAGAAGAATATTGTTGGCCAAGTTCATAGCGTGGTGTGATATTCGGGATTTGCCCCGGGTGTGACCGAGGGATTCCATCGAAAAAAGGAAAGAACAGTTGAATTTGAAAAGGACTAACCAAAAAAAGAGAAAAACTCAGCAGAAACGACGAAGAAAGCGCAGAAAGTATGATCAGAACAATCAGCAGAAGAAACATCCTAGCAGCAATATACAGGCAACATCCCCTGCGAATCAAAAACCAGCACCATGAAGAACAAATTCATAAAGGGTTCGCCCAGCTTACCATCGACAGGAGGAACTTCGCATCTCAGACTCTGCTGTCCAGAACCACTTTCCAAAACAAGTCTACCACGGAACTGAAGGAGGAACTCCACAAAAGAGGAATTGTCAGGTGAGAAACTACCACTCAAAAAAAAAAAATGAATAAAGAAGTCAGAAACTGATCTTGGGGAGTGAATGTTTGTAGTGGCTCGAAGAAGAAATCGATACTGATCGACAAGATTCTCGAAGATGAGCAGAGACGAATGAGTACGAAGCCGGCCACGCCATCGTTCAAGAAAGACGCCAAGCCGATACCAGCGGCGAGTAAAGTGTCAAACAGTAGCGCTGATGGAGTCAAAGGGACTGCAGCCACGACGAAGAGTACACTGTCTGAGCCCGTAGTGAGCTCGCCGATCAAAGTGGCCGCTCGGCTCATGAGCGCGCCGGATGGAGAGACACCCAAGTCCGCCCCCATCCAAACGGGGCCCCAATCCGCCGCACTCGGATCGCCCGAAATCACTCGAAGGAGCGAGGGACACAAGTCGCAAGTGTGGCCCGCTTCCATCCATCTTCCTACTACCCCCGTGGAGGAATCTGTAGGAACAATCATTGTGAGAGAAAAGCTTCATGATTATTTATTGTATAATCCACTGGATATATATTCAAACTGACCCACGTTTTTTTTTTAAAAAAAAAAAAATGTGTATGCCCGATTGGAAATCCCAATAAAATGAAAAGCCATTCATACCTAACAATTGGACATCGCACCAGCAATCACATGCACCTGGGATAGTCAACCTGAAGCCCAGCTCGGCAGAAGTCTCGACGACATCGCATCCGAGCACTTTGCCAGAGGGCGGGCCGTCGCGAATCGTCACCGACCGATTCTCCCCCTCGATCAACCCAGGATCATCATCATCATCATCATCATCATCATCATCATCACCGTCATCAACTGGTGAAACGATCCACCACCATCAAGATGGACAGCCGAAAGCTATCCAGGGTTCGGAAGACCCACTCAATCCGGACTACTTACTATCATTCTTGTCCTCCAGCACCTTCCTAGAAGACTTCGCAAAGTACTTCCAGAACGACCATCGTGCCCAAACCCATCCTCAGCCTGAACTCAAGTTCGAAGATCGTCCCTTGAACCAAGACGAGCGGAGCGGACTCTATCGACTCGTAGCTTTCTTGGGCGGTTCGTGGCTCGTCGCTGCACTCGTGGACTCTTAGATAGACCGACCGTTGAAATAGTAGTCTTCCCTTGGCTTGCCCCTCCCCATTGTACACACACACACACACACACACACACCAGTCTTCCAAGTCATTTACAAAATAATCCATCATCTTGATGTTCAATCGTCGTCTGGTATTTATTACATAACCACTTGGATTGAGTCTCCTCCATTTGCCTGACCCTTTTTATTCACATGGCTGCCGTCCAAAAAAAAAACACTGAATGTGTATCTATCTCTCCTTCATTCCCCTCTTTTTCTTTCTCTTATGAGATTTCATCTGTTTGTTTTCTCTTTCTTCGCGGTTCCTC
>PGCI01000567.1:0-27726 GCA_002873125.1 Puccinia coronata f. sp. avenae | reverse complement strand
TTTCACTCACGCAAAAAATTACCAAACCACTAAAAATCATTTATAAAATAAAACCACTAAAAATTATCCTTCTACTTTATTTTTTACGCATTCTTTTAGTGAACCAATACACTAAAACTCTCATTTCCACGCCTGAATTTGTTCATCCACCTTTTGACCAAATTGCCCACTTTGAATTAATCAAACATTATCTTAAAGTCCTCAGATTGCGCAAAGAAGAGGAAATAGCTAACTATCAACCTTCTGATTGGGAAAAACTTACGCCTACAGAACAGTTCCAACTTGCTCTTTTTCACTCTCACCAACGTGCTCAACAGGACACAGAACTTCTCATCAAACTCAACTCCATCAACAGGAGGAATCAAGAGAACAAGAGGCGTGCAGATTTTCGAAGAACTCTAGAATATAAACAAAACTTTTACAATAGTCAGTTTAATTCTTCTTTATCTCTAAATAAAACTATTAAAATTACCAAAAAATACTTATTTTTACGCCTGAATTTTATCTAGTGTCTTCCACTACCTCTCCAAGCACTTCCAACACTTCTACTTCATCTACCACGGCTCCAGCTACCTCTGTGGCCAATTCTATTACCCCACTTACGGCTCCACCAACAAGTAAGTTTATTATTTACCTTAATTAAATTTTTGTGGCCCTTTTTCACTAATATGTCCCGTGAAAATAGTCCTATCAGGAAGTCTACCAGGGCTCACAAGCCTGATCTCCACGGCCCCTTACCCCCGCCCACTAGACAACCTAGGAGCAGAGAAGTTGCCACGGAACTTGGCCTTCAAGAAGACCACCCCCAGTCTCCCCAATCCTCAAGCCATGGACGTGGACGTGGAACCAACCCCTTCCACCTCCTTGGCCAGTATCCAGAAACCCCAGACGGAGGAAGAGGACTTGGAAATTCAGGTGGTGAGCACGTCCAAGGAGGACAAGATAGCCAAATTGGTCAAAATACACGTGGCCAACCATCAGAAATTTGTGGAAGCCCAGAAATCCAAGGCCACCCAGGAGATGATGCTGAATCTTTTAGGACTAGCCCAGAAGAGTCAGAAAGAGCTACAGAAACTTATCTCCAAAAAAGAAGTGGAGGAATACACGAAGGGATGGAACCCTTGGGAGGAAAAGAGAGTATTTTTTCCCCACACAGCCAACAAGAACAAGGGAAAGAATATGAGCAGTCTTTCTATGAACAACCGTCATTACAACAATCCCCAGAAGTGGAAGAAATTAGCCAACATCAGCAGCGCCATAACCAGCTTCTACAACAGCTTAGATTAGGTTTTTCTGTCATAGATAATTCCCTTACAATTGCGCATAACAACATTCTTTTGTTAGATAAAAATGCTAAAACACGCCACAAAACTGTTTTAGAATTTTTAAATAAAGCTCCTCCTCCACCTGAATCCGTAGAGAATTACATGTCTAGCTCTTCTCTCATTTTAAATCAATTGTCCAAATTTCTTAACTCACCTAAGTCTGTCTTTACGCATAATGAATCTGATTTTTACGCCAAAAATTGTGAGCCAAAGCTTCCTAATGTGCCCAAAAAATTAGAAGAACTTGAAGAAGAACATTCCAAGTATTCTAATGATGATTTGGCGGATAAAATCAACAGATTAGAAGACATGTTCCATGCTAATACTGAGCATATAATTAATAGAATTAATAAAAATGCTATTAGCACTTTACACGCCCAAAATGTGAAATTAGAACTTGAACAAATGGATTTAAAAATAATGATGGTTGAATTACAAGCTCAAGTAGCTTTAATATCTGACCAAAACAACAAGAATGTTAATGGAAATTTAGTATTAAAACATCTGTTAGATGTAAAATTTGAATTAACAGATTTAATTAAAGAAATACCTTCCAGAACTGCTCCTGTTAATAACACTACGCCCAAATATAACAATCCTTACATGGAAACAATACTTGAAGATAAGAAGGACAACTATCCTCATAACAATCAATCCAATTATAAATACAACAATAGTTCACCAATGCCCCCTAATAACAATTACCCTCCTAATAATTCACCTAATTATAATAACCTTAATAATGGGAGTCAATGGAGTCATGCTCCTTCACGCAACAATGTAAACAACAATGGTAATAACAACTTCATAGATCCCTCTCTTCTGAATAAATTGTTACCACCAATTAAAGAATGGACTAAATTTTCTGGAGAAGGAGATTATGACCATATTAATTTCATCAAATATATTGATCACATACTAACAATATATAGAGCTCCTGATGATGCCATCCTTACTAGGTTGCCTAGGTTATTTGAAGGAGTAGCCTTTGATTGGTTCATTGGTAAACAAGCTACCATGAGGCAACAATCTTGGCCAGCTTGGAAAGAACTGATCAAACAACAATTTTGCACTAGACTATGGGAAAAGAAAATGCGCAGAGCTTTTGAAAATGACTACTTTGATCCTGTCAAGCATAATCCTCATCAATGGTGCTTGAACCAGAAGAAAAGGATTGAATGTATCTACCCTAAATTAAATCAAGAACAAATAAATGATTTAATACTTAACCAAACTAAAGGCAGTCTAGAACATAATGTCAGATGTAGAATCAATGACATGGATTGTGATTTATCAACACTTATAGGTGTTATGGAAGAAGTAGTAGAAATGACAGGAATTAATAAAAAACATATTCCCTCTGAAAAAAAGGATTACACTCCTAGAACAGACCCTTCTAAGAAGTTAGAACCTAAAACTGCTGAACCCATTAGAAAAGAAAAGACTCCTACGTGTTGGAATTGTGGAGAAACTGGCCACAGAAGCACTGAATGTACCAAACCTAGGAGGAAAATCAATAACTTGAATGCAAGCCCTGATTCAGATTCTGAAAGTACCTTTGATATCATACACCAAGAACCCTCTAGTACACATTATGGTCAAGATGATGATGACTCTGAATCTGATAACCATGCTGTTTTAGTAATAAATGCTAATATTGGCAATGACTTCAGCATTAATGCTATTCATGGTGAATCTAACTTACCCCAGAAATGGGAAGATAATATGGATATTGGCCATATATCTGATGCCAAGCTATTAACTAACAAACCTGAAGAAGGAAGGTGTTACACCCTAGGTAAAACCAGTTATACTAAGGTTATTTTCAAAGACTCAGCTGTTAAGACTCTATTAGATATAGGAGCCTTTTGTTCTTGTACAAGTGCCACATTTTTGCAACAAATATACCCTGATTGGCGCAAAAATTTATTACCTGTTCCAAAGGCTACATTTAGCAGTTGTAACTCTACCATGAAACCTATTGGTGTCATCAATTTACCCTTAATATTCCCCCACACTAAGGGATCCCTCAGATTAAGTGTAGAATTTGTAATACTTTCTGATGCCATTTGTGACTACCTTATACTAGGTAATGATACCTTCTGCATGTATGGAATTGACATTTTCCAGTCCAAAGATAGATATTTTACCATTGGAGGAGATTGGAAAAGGAAATACCAAATTTGCAACATCCATTCTGAGATTATTGCACCCATTTCTCAGGAACCTGACCCCAAGGAATTAAAAGATTTTAATCAAGAATATATGTCCCAAGCTGCTATAAGTGACATACTAACCAATGCTCAAGTATTAGATATTCTTAAAGTATGCCATAAGAATAAAGAAGCCTTCTGTACCACTGAAGAGCCTATTGGCAATGTTACAGGACATGCACTGCCGGCATTAACCGGTTGAACACGGCAGTTCGAGCGGTGCTCGAACAGCCGTGTTCGACCGGTGGTCGGACAGGCACTGTCCGACCAAAGCACCTGCCAGCGGGTCGGACAGGCCTGTCCGATCAGTTCCTGGGACCGGTTGCACAGGACCAGCCAGGACCGGTCGGACAAATCTGTCCGACCAGTTGGCTCTTGCTTCGGTCGGACAGTGTCCGTCCGACCACCGGTCGAACACGGCTGTTCGAGCACCGCTCGAGCAGCCGTGTTCAACCGGTTAATGCCGGCAGTGATGATATTAAATTAGGATCAACTTGTGAACCTCCTTACCCACCTGCTCTAAGAAAAGCAGCCTACCCTTCTAGCCCTAAATCTAGGATAGCCTTAGAAACACACATTAAAGAGCTTATAGATTTACGTGTACTTAGAAAAGTGGGCCATAATGAACAAGTAGAAATAACTACCCCAGTTATTATTGCCTGGCATAATGATAAGTCTAGGATGGTTGGAGATTTTAGAGCTCTAAATAATTACACTAAAGCTGATAATTATCCCATTCCAAGAATTGACCACTCTCTTCATAACTTATCAAAAGCTAAGTACATAACCTGCATGGATGTTCTCAAAGGGTTTCACCAGATACCTATAGAACTTAATAGCCGCCAATTTATGAGAATTATCTGCCATCTTGGTGTTTTTGAATACCTCAGAATGCCCTTTGGAATTAAGAATGCACCTTCTCATTTCCAAAGAATGATGGACTCTATTTTTGGATCTTTTATCCGCCAGTGCTGGATGATGATATATATTGATGATATAATCATTTATTCAGATGACTGGGAAACACATATAGAAAAGATACAAATAGTATTAGAAACTTCTATTAAAGCTGGTCTAAAAATGTCTATTAAAAAGTGCAACTTTGGATATGGTGAACTTAAAGCTTTAGGACATATTGTTTCTGGACTATCCCTAGCCATTGACCAAAACAAAGTAGCAGCTGTAATGCTCAAACCTATGCCTCAGAATATCACTGAAATGCAATCTTTTCTTGGATTTTGTGGATATTATAGGAAACATATTGAGAAATTTGCTATTTTAGCCAAGTCATTATATGAGTTATGTAGTAAAGAAACCATTTATGAAATGACTCACCCTAGAGTACTGGATTATGAACAATTGAAGCTAGCCCTTACTACTGCTCCTGTGCTAGCTCAACCAGATTATAACTTACCATTTATTCTGTACATAGATGCTTGTTTAGATGGCTTAGGTGCTGCCTTACATCAAGAATTCCTTATTGAAGATAAATTGGTAGAAAAACCAGTTCTGTTTATTTCAAGACAAATTAAACCAACAGAGAAAAGGTATGGAGCCAGTCAGATGGAATGTCTAGCTCTTGTATGGTCCTTAGAAAAGTTACATTATTATCTTGAAGGTAGTAGAATTGTTGTAGTCACTGATTGCACAGCAGTTAAAACCCTTATGAATATGCAGACTCCCAATAGGCATATGTTAAGATGGCAAATTGCTATTCAACAATACAGAGGACATATGACTATTGTTCATAAAGCTGGCAAAAAGCATAGTAATGCTGATGGCTTGAGCAGATGGGCTTTACCAAATACTCCAGATAACCCTGCCTGGGATCCTGAAGATGAAGATATATTCCCAATTTTAGGAATACATGTCTGTGATTTGGATGAAGCCTACTACAGCCTTATAAAAGATAGTTACCAGTCTGATCCTGAATTTGTCAAACTACTAGATATACTTAGCAATGAAAATAGTTCCCACGAATTAATTGCTAGTCTACCCCCTGGTTATCCAAACCTTACTCTTCTGGTAAGTTCTCTCTATTAGATGGAATATTGTACTTTAAAGAAAGGCATTCCAGTGTAATAGTCTTATGTGATCAACTTCAGATTGAAGCCCTTATGAAAGAATGCCATGATAATGTTGGTGCTGGACATTTTTCTGAAGAAAGGACTATTGAAAGAGTCAGAACTACAGCTTGGTGGAATAATTGGACTAATGAAGTAGCTACTTATATTAAATCCTGTGAAACTTGCCAGAAATCAAATAAGCAAACAGGTAAGAGATATGGGCTACTTCAAACCATCCAAGAACCCACCAAAAGATGGGAAATCATAAACATGGATTTTGTTACAGGTTTACCTCCTGGAGGGTCTTATTCCTTCAACTCTGTACTAGTGGTTGTAGACAGATATTCAAAAAGGGCCAGATTTATTCCTAACCATAAAGATGATACAGCTATGGAAGTAGCTTTACTATTTTGGAATAGGATTATGGCTGACGTAGGAATACCCAAAATAATCATTAGTGATAGAGACCCCAAATTTACTTCTGAATGTTGGAGAAATTTACGTGACATGTTAGGCACTAAATTAGCTTTCTCTACTGCTTACCATCCCCAAACTGACGGATTGGCTGAAAGAATGATCCAAACTCTAGAAGATATGCTCAGAAGATTTTGTTCCTTTGGCTTAGAATTCAAAAATAGTGATGGTTATACTCATGATTGGGTTAGCTTACTCCCTGCATTAGAAATAGCTTATAACAGCAGTAAACATTCTTCATCCAAAGAAATCCCTCATATTTTGGAAAGAGGATGGATACCCAGAATGCCTAAAGATCATATTAATAACAAATTACCTCATGTACATCCCACTTCCCTAGACTTTAAAAGGATGCTTGACATTACACATGAACATGCTAAGAAATGTGTTCAAGATGCAGCTGAATATAATAAGTTAAGATGGGACAAAAGTCATAAAGAACCATCCTTCCAAATTGGGGACAAAGTCCTATTGTCCACTGTGAATTTTAATAATTTGGGAGGTAACAGGAAACTTAAACCTTCCTTTGTTGGCCCTTTCACCATTAAGCAATTACATGGAAAAAATGCTGTGGAAGTTATTTTAACAGATGAATTTTCCAGAAAACACCCTGTTTTTCCAGTTAGCTTAATCAAGCCTTACACTAGTAGAGGCTCAGATACCCCTGTAGTAACACATGTACCTGTACCTATAATTGAACCTTTAGACACCTCTAACTTCAAAGTACATAAAATATTGAAGGATAAAAAGGAAAGGATCAATGGGAAAGATATTAGACTATACTTAGTAAGGTATAAAGGTCAATCAGCAGACAAAGATGAATGGATTCCTGAAGATAATATACCTGATGGTCCCATACATCTACGTAATTATAGAGCCTCCAAAAGAAATTGAGAATTTTTTTTTCTACAGACATTAGGATGAATTTTGTTTTCTAAAGTCTCATTTTAAAGGGAGGGAATGTCAGCTTGCTACTATGTCAGAGCCAACCTGACAAAAGTAACATAAAAAGAGACATTATTACCACAGTATTAAGACCCATTAATATGACTAATAATATATAAAAAAACTTAGTTTACTTATTTTTATTCTATAAACTTAGCAAAATCCTATCACCATAAAAATAAGTAATAAATTAAAATAACAACTACTTTTTACAAAAAATACTGATAACTTCTAAAAACTTGAGGATAACTTAGAATATTATGTCATATTCTGAATCCTCATGCAAATTAATGTAGGGTCCCTCACTGGAAGTACCCCTGAATTCCTACTCCTTCACCTTGAACCAATTACCCGTAAGAATTGGCCACACTTATGTGTCACAGATGACATTACACACGTATGTACTTGTTATATATACATACCATATGTGAAATGTCCAATTATGGACTTATAATTGAGGTGTTGTGTATAGTTTAGGAGTTAGGCCCAATTGGGGTTTAATCCTCCAACCCCGCGCGTGGATTATATAATGTAATTGGAAATTGGCCAAATGCGTGGAAATAGCTAATCCCCTAGTTACCACATGTGTACAGGTGTAACTAGGGTACTAGTAGATTCTACGTGGTTTATTTACAAGGTTTCATTAATAAAAACCTTGAATAGATAAGAGTAACATAGCCAGCGTGGCCTTTGATGATTGGCCATAGCCATTTGTGGCCCATTTGCGTCATTTGTGGCCCATTTTAGATACAAATACACGTCAGTGTTGCTATGTACCTTAGTTACAATGACCGAATAGGTTATTAAGGTCATTATAAACACGTGTGACGCTGAAATAATGATCAGCAGTGCCATTGGGATGAGCCTTGTTAGTGCCAATCTCCCAAATTGGCCACATTGCGCTGAAATATAGCAACTACACGCAAACAGGCAAGAAAGGTCCTCTACTATGAGTGAAAATAGTATATATAGAGCCCTCTTTCCACGCCAAAAGTTGTTCATCATCATCAATTATTATTACAGTCAATCAGTTACGCCGTGTCCTGTCCTTATTTCAGTTACTCTGCTCTGTTTTGCCTGTTTTATCCTTGGTGTTCTTATTAAATCAACCATCCTACGTGTCCAGCTCCTGCTCAGAAACCAACCAGTCTAACCAGCAGCTCTACTTCACCCCCTACGTGGCTTTTTGGCTTAAAAGAAGCAATAGTGAGTACTTCTTTTATCCTTCTGTCCCCATTCTGGTTCCTTAATTGGAAAAGCACTTTGGTACCACCTTCTGTTACGCAGAAACCCATTGTTTGCTTAATCAGATACCACCCTGCTTAGCAGATCTCTGATTTAGAGGGCACCTACAAACACCCCTGCGCCAGCAGGCCCCTCTATAAAAAAGAATTATATTCTTTTTATTTCTTTCTTTACTACTTTTCTACGTGAAAATACCCCACTCTACCCATCATTTGCACTCTTATCACCTTGTGTAGCTAAAAGGTACTAGCCCTTGGCATCACAGAGGCTGACAAGTTGGATGAACGTCAAATTCAATTCCAATTAAGAACACATCCTTGAACTTGAGAATGGGCAGGAAATAGGAATACATAAAGTTAGATCCATGTGTGATCTTTTTGTGAGAATTGTGGCGTAGATTGAATTCATGAATTGTTTTAGAGTGACTGAGACACTGTGAGTACAGCGGCGCAGCCGCCGTAAACTCTAGTGAACACTAAAAGAAAAGGGGAAATAATAGAATAGCAAACATTTTCTCATGTAAGCTCAAGGAAGCAACACGTCATTGGAAGTGGAAAATGGATTCCCAGATGATAATGTCAAAGTGACATACATCAACCCAACTTTAAGGGAAAAATATTGGAGATTAACTGTACCTTGGCTTTGGATATTCAATTGAAACTTCAAGTGACCAAAATAAGGATGGTACTAAATCCCATTATGATCAGTTTTAAGATAACAGATTGTAATGAATATAATGACGTAGCTAATTATGCTTTTAGCTTCAAAATCCATGATATTAACTTACGATCGGCTATGATGTCATTCTATTCTGATTGTTTATTTCACTCGGCAAGAATGATCATGGTCTGTGCGCGCATGTTTTGTTGTTGTCATTACGAGTACTCTGAAGATGTTTGTTTTCTCTCTTTCCTCTTTCTTTCTTCATCTTGTTATTCTATCTCATGAGATTTCTATAACTCGTGATTGATAAACAACAATCTACCTCTCTTGAAGAAGATTCAAAGTCCATAAAATCATTATAAGTATAGATTAAGGATTCCGAGTAATAGGTCAATCTCACATTTATAACAAGATCACATCATATCTTAAGTTCAGGATACTTTAAGTTTATTTGTATAAATGTCCCAAAGCTCCTCTCCTGACATTCCGCAACGCATGTTGCTTCCAAACTCTCCTCAACCTTTGATTTCTCTCACTGTTTCTCCACAACCTTGTCAAGATCGGCCATTTTTTTCCACTGTTGAGTCGATCCAGAACTCTCCTACCCCTTCCTTACCGCCATTATCTCCTACGCCCCATTTTTCTCCTCAACTTGATGTTCAACAACTGACTGATGGAGGACAGCTCGGCGACAACAGCGTCAACAGTCTTTTGGATCAATTAAGTATTGATAATCGACCCATTCAAGAGTCGTTAATGTCCAATACTCCACGTATTGTTCAATTGCAGACTACTGGTCATCGTCAACAAAAAGAAATTGCTGAATTAAAGAAGTTATTATTGTTAGATGGAGATCTTGTGAAATTAAAGGCGGACCTTCAGCTAGATCTTTTGCAAATTTGTCAAGGGATCAATGCCGTCAATACATCGACTAATTCTTGCTTAGAAACCATTGAACGATATCGTGCCCGTCCATTTCAACAAGAACCGGCAATCAAGTTACAAGAGCCTCCTTATTACTCCCATTTGGCCTTTTCTGGCGATGTCAGAGAGACCAATCCGTTCTGTTTCTTTATTCGTAATGCTTTTGAACGTCTCACTGAACACTTTGCAAATGACAAGCACCAAATTTTGTGGATTGCGGGCTATTTTCGTTTGTCTGAAGGCAAACTGGGTGAGCAAGGCGTGTTGTTGTTCAACTGGTGGCGTGGATTGCTCGGAAAGAGTGTGGCTGCGCAAGGCTTAAATGCGGCAAGAGGATCTTTGGTGGCGCCTTTCATAATCAATAAATTTGTCAGCCTCTGTGATGCCAAGGGCTAGTACCTTTTAGCTACACAAGGTGATAAGAGTGCAAATGATGGGTAGAGTGGGGTATTTTCACGTAGAAAAGTAGTAAAGAAAGAAATAAAAAGAATATAATTCTTTTTTATAGAGGGGCCTGCTGGCGCAGGGGTGTTTGTAGGTGCCCTCTAAATCAGAGATCTGCTAAGCAGGGTGGTATCTGATTAAGCAAACAATGGGTTTCTGCGTAACAGAAGGTGGTACCAAAGTGCTTTTCCAATTAAGGAACCAGAATGGGGACAGAAGGATAAAAGAAGTACTCACTATTGCTTCTTTTAAGCCAAAAAGCCACGTAGGGGGGTGAAGTAGAGCTGCTGGTTAGACTAGTTGGTTTCTGAGCAGGAGCTGGACACGTAGAATGGTTGATTTATAAAGGAACACCACGGATAAAACAGGCAAACAGGGCAGAGTAACTGAAATAAGGACAGGACACGGCGTAACTGATTGACTGTAATAATAATTGATGATGATGAACAACATTTGGCGTGGAAAGAGGGCTCTATATATACTAATTTCACTCATAGTAGAGGACCTTTCCTGCCTGTGTGCTTGTAGTTGCTGAATTTCAGCGCAATGTGGCCAATTTGGGAGATTGGCACTAACAAGGCTCATCCCAATGGCACTGCTGGTCATTATTTCAGCGTCACAAGTGCTCTTCATGACCTTAATAACCTATTTGGTCATTGTAACTAAGGTACATAGCAACACTGACGTGTGATTGTATCTGAAATGGGCCACAAATGACGGAAATGGGCCACAAATGGCTATGGCCAATCATTAAAGGCCACGCTGGCTATGTTAATCTTAGGTATTCAAGGTTTTTATTAATTAAACCTTGCAAATCCGTCATGTAGAATCTACCTGTACACTGGTTATGCTTGTACATACCTGGTAACTAGGTAATTGCCTATTTCCACGCATTTGGCCAATTTCCAATTGGATTATATAATCCACGCGCGGGGTTGGAGGTTTAAACCCCAATTGGGCTTAACTCCCAAACTATACACAACACCTCAATTATAAGTCCATAATTGGTCCTTTCACATACAGTATGCATATATATCAAGTACATACGTGTGTAATGTGCATCTGTGACACGTGGGTGTGGCCAATTGTTACAAGTGATTGGTTCAAGGTGAAGGAGTAGGAATTTAGGGGTACTTCCAGTGAGGGACCCTACATTATTTTACATGAGGATTCAGAATATGACATAATATTATAAGTTATCCTCAAGGTTTAGAAGTTATTCATAATTTCTGTAAAAAATAGTTATTTATTTTAGTTCTAACTTATTTTTAAGGGTCCAGAGCTTTGTTAATGTTTTTGGGTAAAAATAAGGTTACTAGTTATTTCTCTTACTTTTATGTGTTAATATGGTTACCTTATGATTATTCCTTATTATTATAGTTACTTCATGTCTATTTGTTATCAATTATTAGCATATGTACTATTTTCAGGGTTTGTACATATGGTAATAATGTTGTTTTTATTTTTCATTTATTTTCATTAGTTTCTATATTGATAGTGTTACTTTGTCAGGTTGTCTCTGACTTAGTAGCAAGCTGACATTCCCTCCCTTTAAAATGAGACTTTAGAAAACAAAATTCACCCTAATGTCTGTAGTGAGAAAAAAAATATTCCAGGTTCTCTTAAAGGAATTGTAATTTGTCAGATGTTTGGTTTTTCAGGTATGTTATCCTTAGGAGTCTATTCATCTTGTTCAAATGATTTTCCTTTATATCTCAATTAATGAGGTATAGCTTCATGTGGTACAATAGTGCCATTGGTATATCTAGGATTCCCAGGTTGATTTCCAGCTGGAAGGACACTAGTAAAAGATTCAATCTGTAGCTAAAAAAGATTTTTTATCAAGTGTGAAGGTTCCAACAATTGAATGTGTCTTTTTCTTCTTGAGGTCAGTAGAACTTACATGTGCACAATAGTGATTGATTAGTATTCTAAACATTATGATTAATTTCCAATTCAGGAATCTTTTTATTTATTCTCTTTGTTTTTTCAAATCAAACCTAATTCTAATATCTTATAGAGTTTCACTCAAGTAGTTTGCACAGGGGTTTCATTGCTTGTTTTATTTAATTTGGGTATTGAACCTTCTTCATGAAATCTTAGATACAATTTGTTATGCAGGATGGCTAATATTGAGAGATAGTTATAGTTCACTTATTTGAATTTCACTTAATGCTTCCTAGAGAAGAAAATTGTAAGAGCCAGGTAGACTAAAGTTGTAGTTGCAACATATGGGCTCTGAAAGGAATTAATTTATACTTAGATCAAAATGTCTAAATACCAAAGGTGTATATCAGATACTTGTAAAAAAAGTATTTACTACTTTAGTTGCTAAAAAAAATGATTTCATAAACTATCTTCGCAGGTATCACTCTTTAGTAAATATTTTCAGATAATTCCAGATCCTAGTAATATGTTCATTACCTCCAGAGAATGTATGATAGAAAGATTCCAATTCCACTGTGTACTTAAATTGCCTCAGAGTCTATAGTGTGTACATGGAATCATGGTTCCTTAGGAGGTAAATGTATTAATCATCCTGGTAGATTTGACTTCTGATATTTTTACTGAAATGAAAGAACATATTGTTTCTTGACTAAGTAACAAGTACAATGATGAATTCATGTGATCTTTCTGGGAATTTGGACTTGTATACTAGTATCTGGTATCCGGGTAACAGTTTTTCTATAGTGATGTTCAAATTAATGTTAACTTGATCAGTGTACTTCTTTTTATGATTGATTGATGTTGCTAGTGTTAAGTTGCTTAGTGTATGTGTACCTTGTGTGAATAGAGAGTCTCAGAGTATTTGAGGTGCTGAGAATTTAACAGGTCAAATGAATTATATTAGGCAACCTTTTAGGTTTTCAGAATATCTTCTAGCAAAATAAGCCAGAAAAGCATAGACTAAATTATATTGTAGCTGAATTCAGTTAATGTTGTAGTTGTTATAACACTTTTTCAATCATTTTGTTATACTTTCTTGGTGGAGCCTTTAGTCAAGTTCTTTTATATGTTCTCTGGTTTATTGAGACAGGACTTTAGATCTCCTTCTTAAAGGTATTCCTCTCAAGTTTTGACTACAGTCTGTTGTTTAATACAGAAGTTACTTGCACTAATTATGAGTAAGTTTCTTTTACTCTTTCCTTGTATCTTGCTTTTGTTTATTGTGGACACATCATTCTAGCAAGAGATTTGAGGAAAATAATAGGAGGACGTAGTTCACAATGTTTCTTTTGACTTACTCTATAATGTTGGTTAAGTAGTCCTCTGATATCTTTTTGTGCTTCATGGTAGTTTATTAAATATTGTCATAGGGAGATTACCAATTAGTAGTGGTACGCATCAAGGATTTCTGATATTGAGAAGTGGTAACTGGCGGTGAATCTCTCTTTGTCAATGATTGATAGCCGTTAGCTTGGTTTTTTAAAGCCCTATTTCCAAACATAGGCTAGACTTTGCCTGATCTACTTGTTTGCTTGCTTCTTAATTCTGCAGAATGGTTTGTCTTCTGGTTAGCAGCAATCATGTGGTCTTGGATTATCAGTGGTATCTAATCTTGATCAAAGCATGTAGGCAAGAAGATTAGGGAATTAGTTCAAACAGTGAAATCTGTGGGTTACCAATATTTTTCGTTCCCTAGTACTGAGACCAAAGCTGCTTTATTGTCATTTTGATTGCTAGGGAGATCCTCATTTTGATTTTTAGTAATCTTGTCCACGTGCAACTGAATCTGTTGTGGAGCATGTTTGAGAAGTTGTTCTCATTGCTTTTCTTTGATTACTGATTCAGGAGCAATATACAACCTCTCTGGTACATGTTTCTAATAAAAGCAAAAAATAGGATACAATCTAAGCTTTTCGTAAACAGGGTTGACCAAACCATCTGGGTAGTACTAAGACCCATTGGTGTTTTGCTAGGGATTCTTGAGCCATAGTCGCGCAAGCATTAATGATTATCCTTTTAAAGTTGGTAGGCTTGGTTCACCGGGGCAGTCACAATATAGATTGGCTTCGAGGGATCAGGTGGATAGTTCTGTATTTGGGGTTTGTATGACACTAGCCATTGATCAAGTAGTTGTGTTGCAAGGACTGATATGCCGCGGCCTCAACACGTTGGACGATATGAGTAGGGAAGTCTTTCCGCTTGCGGGTGTCCTTGACTTTGGCCTCATAGAGGGCGTACTGCTGGCGGATAACTTGCTCTTTGAGGGTCGTGTCGTAAGGCAGTGTCCGTTCTGGTTTAGGCATCTTGCTGCCTCGCGCATGGTATGACCCGCTTGGGGTGGTGCTATCCCGAGCTTGCCCCATTCACCCGCCGTGAGAATTTGTTGTTTGATGAGAAGTCTGTGGCGACGTGAGAGGACGGCCTCCGACAAGCAAGTTCTCCAAAATTGGAGCGTGTATTTCATAAACACGTCCATCAGGATGCCCTCGATGGCCACACAGTCCAGGCTGTCGACTTTGATCTTCAGTTCCTGGCAGGAGTTGATCAGAGCAAGCACCGTTGGGTGCTGAGCTGAGCGACAGAATGATGGAGGTTGGCGCGCAAAGCCAATTTGATTAGACATTTGTTGTCGCCAGGTATAGGTTTGTTGGATGCCACTGTTTAATGGAAATCTGATGTCAGTGTTGATCTAATCTCAGGATTGATTTGCTGTATGTAAAACAGGACGACTTACTTGTCTCGCGTTTTTCTCCTTATGACGAGTTGCTCGGTGGTTGCGCCATAAGGCGTAGGGATGATTGTAAGTGTGGCTTCTGGAGTGTCAATGTTTGCAGTGGAGGGTATTGTTATACCTGGACGGATGATTGGTAGTGGATGGATAAGGATGTAGTAAGCACTTATGATTGTGAGAGTGATTCGGCGGTACTTACTTACGTTCAGGTAGACGGTTGTGATAGAGGGTATGTGTCATTGAGAGTTGAAGCGGGTCTGTGTGTAAGAAAAGTAAGAGTGCTATGGTGAATTGAACCCGCAACCTCAACTGGAGGGTATATATATCAATTGTGGTCCACTAATTGCAAAGGTGGTGGAGCAGGTCAGTTTGGTTGGCCCACCAAATCACATAGCTGTTACTTGGTGTAGACTCTCCTTTGTGGATGGAATCTGGAGTAACTCCTGTGTCAGAGGTAGAGGAGTCACTTTTTGCTCATTTTTATACAAAGCGTAAAATAAAGTCTCTTAATCTTCAGTATGTTCTGAATGGTTTCATTTCTTGCGCCCCAAAACAAGAATTATGAAGAAAGTTCTAATTTTTGATATTTTTTGCGCAGCAAGACCAATTTATGAAAAAAAGTCTAATGTTTATATTTTTTGCCCAACAAAATGTATTCATGAAAGAGGTAAAAAATGAAATTTTAGTACAATGAACGATATGATCATAGAACAATGCTGGGGTGGTCATTTACATAGAAACTTTTAGCAGAGAAATATTCTACTTTATCAATTAAGCATGTGTCTGCAGATAAGAGGAGGAGAGTGGGTTCTACATCTAAGAACTGATTTATTCGAGTCCAGGCTGTTTCTGATTTAACACATATTTTTTTTATCTACTGAAAAATAGTAAAATTCTCCATCAGGCGTATAAGTAGTAGTGGATAGAATGTGGTGGATGGTTTTCTTTCTACAATTCCAAAAGGCATTTTCGTGTTCTGTTTCTACAACCATATACAAAGGCTGTTGAACATTGATGAATCCTTCAGTATGCCTGGTTGTTTCTTTTATAAGTTGATCCCTGCAACTTAACCATTCATAAGGAATATGGACCTTGTTTAATGTTGTTGAAAGGTTCCTCGTAGAAAATAATGAAGTGTATTCAGGCATATTCTGTTTTTTTTAAAGAATTCAGTATTAATTTACGCCTTTTTGAAAGAAATAATGATGGGTTTTAAACTTACTGTATCCTTTATTGTTTATGCAGGAGAAGTTTACGCTTGGAGTAAGCTATAGATGAAGGTTTGGGTATTTCTCTAATGTAAAGAGAAAAGTTGTTAAGGTTAATATGTTTCAGAAGAATGAATAATGATATTGAAACAATTTAAAATAATTATTTAAAGGGTTTGGTTAATTTTGCGTGAGTGAGGAGCAAATGTAGAAAAGAGTAGGTGCCAGGAGTTAATTATCACGGATAGTATTGATAATTTCCCGGCCAGACCCCCAATTGTCAGCCTCTGTGATGCCAAGGGCTAGTACCTTTTAGCTACACAAGGTGATAAGAGTGCAAATGATGGGTAGAGTGGGGTATTTTCACGTAGAAAAGTAGTAAAGAAAGAAATAAAAAGAATATAATTCTTTTTTATAGAGGGGCCTGCTGGCGCAGGGGTGTTTGTAGGTGCCCTCTAAATCAGAGATCTGCTAAGCAGGGTGGTATCTGATTAAGCAAACAATGGGTTTCTGCGTAACAGAAGGTGGTACTAAAGTGCTTTTCCAATTAAGGAACCAGAATGGGGACAGAAGGATAAAAGAAGTACTCACTATTGCTTCTTTTAAGCCAAAAAGCCACGTAGGGGGGTGAAGTAGAGCTGCTGGTTAGACTAGTTGGTTTCTGAGCAGGAGCTGGACACGTAGAATGGTTGATTTATAAAGGAACACCACGGATAAAACAGGCAAACAGGGCAGAGTAACTGAAATAAGGACAGGACACGGCGTAACTGATTGACTGTAATAATAATTGATGATGATGAACAACATTTGGCGTGGAAAGAGGGCTCTATATATACTAATTTCACTCATAGTAGAGGACCTTTCCTGCCTGTGTGCTTGTAGTTGCTGAATTTCAGCGCAATGTGGCCAATTTGGGAGATTGGCACTAACAAGGCTCATCCCAATGGCACTGCTGGTCATTATTTCAGCGTCACAAGTGCTCTTCATGACCTTAATAACCTATTTGGTCATTGTAACTAAGGTACATAGCAACACTGACGTGTGATTGTATCTGAAATGGGCCACAAATGACGGAAATGGGCCACAAATGGCTATGGCCAATCATTAAAGGCCACGCTGGCTATGTTAATCTTAGGTATTCAAGGTTTTTATTAATTAAACCTTGCAAATCCGTCATGTAGAATCTACCTGTACACTGGTTATGCTTGTACATACCTGGTAACTAGGTAATTGCCTATTTCCACGCATTTGGCCAATTTCCAATTGGATTATATAATCCACGCGCGGGGTTGGAGGTTTAAACCCCAATTGGGCTTAACTTCCAAACTATACACAACACCTCAATTATAAGTCCATAATTGGTCCTTTCACATACAGTATGCATATATATCAAGTACATACGTGTGTAATGTGCATCTGTGACACGTGGGTGTGGCCAATTGTTACAAGTGATTGGTTCAAGGTGAAGGAGTAGGAATTTAGGGGTACTTCCAGTGAGGGACCCTACATTATTTTACATGAGGATTCAGAATATGACATAATATTATAAGTTATCCTCAAGGTTTAGAAGTTATTCATAATTTCTGTAAAAAATAGTTATTTATTTTAGTTCTAACTTATTTTTAAGGGTCCAGAGCTTTGTTAATGTTTTTGGGTAAAAATAAGGTTACTAGTTATTTCTCTTACTTTTATGTGTTAATATGGTTACCTTATGATTATTCCTTATTATTATAGTTACTTCATGTCTATTTGTTATCAATTATTAGCATATGTACTATTTTCAGGGTTTGTACATATGGTAATAATGTTGTTTTTATTTTTCATTTATTTTCATTAGTTTCTATATTGATAGTGTTACTTTGTCAGGTTGTCTCTGACTTAGTAGCAAGCTGACAAAATTATTATTGGCTGAGGTTTTCTTACAATCTATTGAACAAACTTTCACCAATCATAAAGAGATGGAAGATGCGAGAAAGGCATTGAAGTCGTTGAAGCAAGGGAAAGAGACTATTGAGCAATTCAATATCATCTTTAACTCACTTCTTTACTTGGTGGATTTATTGGACGCTTTGAAGTGCAAAATTTATGCGGACGCCATTTATCCGGAGATATTCAATTTAGGTCTTCAACGCGGCGGTTGGTCTGGCGTAACTAATCTTGATATTTGTCAAGCTATGGTGGTGTTGTTGGCGAATGATGTTGCTGAAGTTCTAGATCTAGAACGTTCTCGAGTGTGCGGCATAACGGCTAAGGTAGAACAGCGGTTCAGCAATACATCGCAAGTCAATCACAACATTGTACAAATTCCAAAGGCGACTCCACCTCCTCCCAAATTATCTGAGGGCACTCCCATGGATCTCGACGCGATTGCGGCAAATATTGGTTTCACTTACGCCCTTTTCAAGCAGGAGTGTATTGCAGAAGGAATGTGTCATAAGTGTGGGAGTAATTTTGACAGTGTTCATGAAGAGGTAGCTGGTTGTCCTTGCCCTGAAGAAAAGCAACTCACTCTTGATAATAAGTTAACCATGTGGAAGGACTGGGGCGGCTACGTCAGAGAGAAGAAGAAGAGACCGGCGACCACTCCTCGTGAACCAATTTTTAAGGGGAAGAAGAGGGAAATGATGGCGGAAATGGAGGCCAACCCGGTTCCAAAGAAACGCAAAGGAGAGGTGTAGCGGGGGGGTATTCCTCCTACCTCAGGTTCTCAGGCGGCTTCCACATCAAATTCTCATGTGGTTGCAGCTATGGGGGAGGAACAGATGACTCTGGGGGTGTTACTGTTTGAGCGTGAGTTGATGGGGGCTGAATATGGGGCAGAAACGGAAGATTGTGAGCAAAGTTGTATTGTTGATAGTTTTTCAGCTTTAGACAACCGACCATTGTTTTGGGCGTGGTTTAAAAATGAAAAAAGGATGCCGTTGAATGTGTGGTGCTAATTGATTCTGGGGCGACATCTTCTTTCATTGATGCGGATTATTATCCCAGAAATAAGTTTTGTTTAGAAACATTGGAATCTAAAATTAGGTGTTGATCATTTGATGGGTCTTGGGCTTCGTCGGGTGACATCATTCATTTTTTCAAAGGAACTCTTCTGCTGCCATTAGTTTCTGGCAAGGTTGTTGTAAGGAGTTTAAAATTGAATGTGACAAAGATCGCGTTGGCAGATATTATCTTAGGATCTTCATGGCTAAGAGATTCAGATTGTTTTGTGGGAGGAACAAACAGCGATATCATTTTTAACCATTTTGTACAATCTTCATGTGAAGCTAATGACATAGACGTGGCAAAATTAATGAAGAAGTATGCAGATGTTTTTGTTACTCGATTGATTGAAGGGTTGCCACCGCATAGGGAGCATTTTGACTGTGAGGTAAATTTGAAGAAAGGAGCGGTGCCTCCGTTTGGTAAAATTTATAACTTAAGTGAAGAAGAGTGAGACCAACTGAGATCATACGTGGATGATAATTTTGCTAAAGGTTTTATTCAGATCTCTAATTCACCAGCAGCGGCCCCTATATTTTATGTCAAGGTAGCAGGGAAAGCGGATTGACCTTGCGTCAATTATAGGTTGCTGAATAGTATGACGATACGGGATTCTTACCCTCTTCCTGTCATTTCTCTTTTGCTGAATAATCTTCAAGGCTGCAGATACTTATGTAAAATTGATTTAAAGGCAGCGTTTAACCTGTTACAAGTGGCCCCTGGTCATGAATGGAAAACGGCTTTCCGGACACCTTGGGGACTTTACAAATATAAGGCGATGCCTTTTGGATTGGTGAACGCTCCAGGAACTTTTCAAAGGTTCATTCAACACGTTCTACGCGAGTATCCTGATGTCTGTTGTTTTGTATATATCAATGATATATTAATCTTTTCAAAGACTAGAGAATCACATTTAGCTGATTTGAATAAGGTATTGTCTAAATTACAAGAGCATAGTCTAAAAGCATTGTTACTAAAATGCAAGTTCTTTTTGTCGAAGTTTACATTTTTGGGATTTGACATTACGCAGGAAGAATTGAAGATGAACAAAAAAAAGCTTTTGACTATTGCGGTGTGGCCTTTCCCGTCGGATCTGAAAGAATTAAGGCGCTTTTTGGGTTACACAAATTTGTATTGAAAATTTATTCCCTGTTTCAGTGAAGTTGCTGGTCCACTTACAACTTTGACTCAGCAGGATAAACAGGGTATGATTCAGAATTGTCCACCGTCGGCGATCTCGGCGTGATCTCGGCATTTGTTAAATTAAAGAAGCTGTTTACAAAAGACCCTTTATTATGGGGGTGTAGAATTTTCAAAAGTATATTTTGCAGGGCTTGAGCCTTGCAAAATACATCCACTGTGAATTTCCATGTCCAGCGGCCAGTGCGTAATTTTGCAGTGGATTTGTTGCACGTCTACCCTTGCAAACAAGAGCCCTGCAAAAATCGACGTGCAAAACCGCCTCACACTCCTCAGAAAAGCAAAAAAGCAAAGGTTCTTTTGCTATGCATTTGCTTTGCAAAATAAAAGCAATGTAAAAAGCTACTGTTGACGCCAAACTAACAATTTTGCAAGGCTTCACTTTTACACAGTAAACGCGCACAAATCAGAACAACACAAAGTTGCAACAATGATCACGAGAAATGGATTTTGCAACCCAATATTTTTTTGCAAGAGATCCAGAGACCTACCTGGCATGTACGGCTACTTCTTTCCCGCCTTAGCCACCCTTTTGCTCCTTCGTCCAGGCCTGCAGGCGGGGACTGGAATGGGGATGGAAGCTGGATCTGACGGATCCTTGGGTTGCGACAATACCGCCTTGGGTTTAGCCAGCTTAGGCCCCACCTTAATCTTGAGCCGCTGAAATTTGGGTACAGCTTGCTGTGCCAGAGTAGATTCCGCTGGCTTTTGAGATGAATTGGCCAAGGTCGTTTGCGTTTGCTCTTTTGATCCCGCAAGCTGAGCGGAAGCAGTTTCTCTGGGGTGGTCTTTTGGCATCTGCATCTCAGTTGAGTGATGGGAAGCCACCGATTTGTCTTTTCGCACTAGATACACAACCAACGGAATCAATACATGTGTAATCACAAGCACAAAGAAGAAATGGTAATGCTTACGATCATCCCGCTTTTGTGAAGCAAGGAATTTATCTCCTTCGTCAAGCAAGCCGGAAAGATTTGCAAACGCAATTTGATTTGGCTTTGCATTTGAGAAATCCTTCTTGATTTGTATGATTTTCTCGTCGACAAATTCTTTCTCTGTGGTTGTCCAACTTCGAGAGTACATAACCCAGCTTGTGTGGGGATGGCGCCCACCAATACTGGTCAGATCGGAGCTGACCATGCGTGCAAGTCCATTGTTATCCAGATCGTTATGGTACCAGACCCCTGTGACGCCAGACACATTCATGAGTACCTTGGACCAGAAATGCTTATTGCCCCAGTATCCCCGAGAAAAGAGTGTGTATGTTTCACCACGAATAGAGATTGCGAATGGCCAGTCTGTTGTGGACATGAATGCTTGTTGTTCATTGCAATCGAAGATGGGTGCCACATGCACCTTGAAATAAAGATGAAGCGGAGGTTTTTGTGCTGGGAAGTGGAGAGTCGACACCTCATGTAACATTCCTTCTTTGGTTGCTTTCTCACCAGATGGTGCAACAGAAATGTCGGACGAAATCTGCTTGAAGTTCAAGGTTGGCTTGGCCCTAGTGGCAGTACACGATTTACAGTAAAGCCCGGTGATTCCGGCAATTCCAACTGATGTCCATTGCAACAACAACTCGGCAACGTTGCCGCAGGCAATGTTGTTTGCCTCAAACATCCGCTTGTTAACGTGGAGGAAGTAATGAGACCGAACCTCTTGGCTGTTGATGTTTGGGTGAATCGGACAGCTGAATGATCGCCTCTCTTCAACATCAAATAGACCTCGTCGCGACTGGTTTGGGTTTATAGTGGGATCAAGTACCGACTCAATGAAAAAATCAGCTGAAGATTCCTTCCCAGGCACAAAGGCATCGGGGTGTAGGTTGTGTGCATGCTGGAAGACACTTGCTTGTCCTTTTGAGATCATACCACGGACCGAGCCTTCTTGTGTCAACTGATACGTTGTCCGCGAGGTAAAATGCTTCACTACAGTTGTAAAAAGCAATGTTCCTTGACCGCTAGATCCACAAAGCCAAAGCGGACTGTACAAAGCGTACAGAGACTCCAGCGATGCAGCCAACCAGCAACGGTTGGCCAGATGAGGCTGATTGGAGGCACGATATGACGGGTAAGTGGAAAACACCCCACGATCAACATTGCGGGCTCCATGTGGCCTTCCGATCTTCTTCCTTGATTTGAGTTCAGGTAGAAGCGTATCCGTAGTGTCTGGTGGACGCCTGTCGTTTTCTGAGGTGTGGCGAACAAGTTTGTTAGGTAAAGCTGCTGGGTTGGGTGCCCGCTTCCGTTTCTTCTCCCAGCCAAGAGACTGAGATACATCGATCTGTTCCTTCCGAGCGGCCCCGTATTCAATTGAGACGCCTCGCATTACCGCATCATAGTCTTCTTCTAGGACTTTGACAAAGGAGAAGAGCCGAATAAGTCCTTGTTGTAGGGACAAATTACCATTGCTGGACAATATCAAGACAATCAGCAAGATGGTAACTGGCCATATATAGATGTAGAGATTGACGTATGTGAACATGTAATAGAGCCTGTGAAGGCTTTCTTGGGCGTTGGTTGTCAAGGTTGGAGGCCTTTTCCCCTCAGGAGCATCCTCAGATCGAGCTCGGCGGGTTGGGAAGAGCATGGCCTCCACATCGGCCATCGTCCACCAATCAAACCACTTTCGAGCCTTGGGGAATAGCCTGCGCAGCTCGTCCATCTGATCTTCATGGCTTGGATCTCCCTCTTTGGCTTCCTTGATCAATGCAAGACACATCTGCTGGAACGTATTCTGATGACGCATCAAGGTCAGCTAGATGTGAGAAATTGTACAAAAATACATGCAAGATTGGTGTACCTCTTCGTCTGCCATAACAATGTGCCTGTTCTTTTTGACACGCGATACTTGAGCACAATAGTGCTCGTGGCATCCTTGCAGCTTACCCAGTACAACCTTCTTTTTGCAAATGCCAAAGACGTGCCAGTACGCTTCAACAAAGCCTTCTCTCTGTGTTGCCAAGAAGTCCACGATGTTACACACAAGAATGTCGCGCTCTTCTTTGGTGATTTTGGGCTTGACAAATTGGGAAAACAAGGTTGCAAAGTGGATCTTGTAGTAATTTTCCGAGAGTCCTCGGATCCAGGTGAGCTGAACTGGGACCCATCGACCCAGCTCTTCGCAAAACATTGATGTTGAAAGCAGGTATCCATTGAGAAAAAACTGATATGTAACATCGGAAACGAGACCTTGGCTGTAGACTTGATGATTTAAATCGCGAGCTACTAGGAGTTTGGCCATCCACTCGGTTTGAAAGGTGAAGTGCTCGCCTTCTTCTAAGAAGCTGGATGATATTATTCGCAATCCGCATCTTCAAAAAGAAAAATTATGTCAGCTACGCTTACAAAAAAAAGCGGAACAACTCACTTGACCCATTGGAACATGTCTGTGAGAAACTTGTCATCTGCGGCAGCGCCTTTTTTTCCAGGAACGATTCCAAGAGCATCAAGGATTCGTCTCCGATGGTATGCAAGACGATCCGCGTTTGCCAGAGATGGGTGGATCTGCAGCACACTTTCAAACGGATCTTTTGGCGCGCTTGATTTTCCAATCTTGAAGAAGGATGTGTTTAGTTCTTGAAATTGATGGATGGTGTCCGTGTGCCATGTGAGACTTACTTTGAGTGAGAAAGCCCCTTCCTTTGGGTTTTTGGATACCGCCGTCTTAAGCTTTTCCTTTGCAAGCTTGTCGGGTTTCTTTGCCTCCGGCCACGGGTGATTGTGAGTGCCGTAATGACGTAGAATTGACCACTGGGTTGCAGTGTTGGTGTCAAATCTGGTGATAGTGCTCTTGCAGGGCATGTGCATGGCATTTCCAGGGCATTTCCCACCCAAAGCACGGCAGCGAGGGTGCCTGAATCAAGAAACCAGCGCATGTCATTCAGTATCTTGTCCCAAGTCGCTAGTCAAGTATGCAGGGACTTACTTCTTGAGCCAAGATGACATGTCGTCCTGGCCAGTAGGAGGTGACCCCGCCCATTGACATCCTGGACGGTCGCAATGGAGAACACCAAGGCAGTTGATTCTCCTCAACTTCCAGAGTCCATTTGAACGGTACTCAACACCAACTTTCTTGGTAAATCCTACCTCACCCCAATTGGTGATATCCATGTCAGGAGGCTTGACAAAGACAGTGTTACCGTTTGGGAGAAGAGGATAACCTTCGGAATCCAATGTGGTGCCATGGTCAATGAAGGTCACTTCATTCCCGGAAGGCAAGAAGAAGACCTTCTTCTTTGTCAGGTCATCACCTTTAGTTTCTTCTGTGTCGGCAACTTCTTTGGGCTTGGGTTTTCCTCGCGAAAGCCGACTTGGAACTACTGCATTCACCGGGAAGTTGGAATTGGAGGTAACCGGTTCATCGTCATTGGATCCTCTGTTGCTATGGTCGTAATCACTGTCTTGCTGGGATTCTTCACTGTACATAGCTAAGATTGTAAGTTGGGCCGGTATGAAAAAGAAAACAGGAAGCTGGAGAAGGGTGATGTTGATACGGTGGGAAGGGGGGATGTGCGTATCAGGTGCAAAAACAGCTGGAATGGGGGGGAAAATTCTCACCCACAAGTCAAGCATTGCTTTTGGCTATGTTCCACAAATGCATGGCCCAGCCTTGTAAGGCTTGTACGTTGTATTTTTCAACTGATATATGATATCATGGTTTATCGCAAAGTGCTGTTACAAAGAATGTAAATACAGCTTTGTAAAACTGTACAAAGATCTAGCGGAGTTTCAAAATCCTGCAGCATTCTTTGCAAGGCTTCGACTTGCGGGGCCCACCTTGTTCGTTAAGCCTTGCAAAATTCTATTGTTGCTGTCTTGCTGGCAATTTTGCGCATCATATGCTTTGCAGGGCTGAAGCCTTGCAAAAGGTACTTTTCAAAATTCTCCTGCCCCCTTTATTATTGCATTTTGATTTTGATAAAGAAAGAGTTTTGCATGTAGATAGTTCTGGATATGCGATTGCAGGAGTATTGAGTCAACCAAAAGGAGACGGAGACCTAATTCCAGTCAGTTATTTTTCTAGAAAGCTAACACCAGGGGGGATTTCATGGCACCCGTCGACGGGTGCCATTGCATAACTCATTCCCCTCTTTCGGTTTGAAATGAGTTTGGAGGTATTCATATGCCAACTGCATGTTCAATTGGAATTCAGCTTGAATTCACCCGAAATCTCATAGCATGTGTTGCTTAACATGTATGCGAATTCATGTTGAACTCAAGTTGGAAATATGATGGATACAACCCGAACATCAGCACATAAGAACATGGTTTGGATATCATGTTACTCAACTGATGTTCAACAATTCATACATAATTGCGGGGCAAAACAGACTTTTCACATCACGCTAAAAATCATGAATATGCCCTTATTGCAAAGGAGACCCTGCAGTGACCAGGGTCAATGAATTATTTTTTCAGCCCCGGACCATTTGGCAAAATCAGTTGTCCCATTGGGAATACTAAGATTTTTTTTATTGATTCCCTTGCAAGATATCAACAAAACAATGAAGCTTTGCCGGTGAAGTCACCTCACATGTTGTACCAGGAGTTCTAACCTTGTTTATTCTAAACCCAAAGGCCGAGCAAGGCATGAGCAGGTTTACCTGTTGGCTTCTTACAAATAATAAATCAATGCTTTTCCAACCAACACGGTTGAGCCAAGTTAACCATGTGACAAACCAAATAGGAGCAGATATGAATAATCAGGCATATGTTGTCAAGGGCATCTATGTATGTGGAATATAGTGCCCCAATAGACTGGTGTTGCTAGATAAACGTCATAAAAGTCAGTGTCTGGTTCCCGATTCCACTCTATCTCCCATCTTACCCCCGAGCTCCTCATCATTCACCCCTACCATTACAAAAATGCTTTGTCTTGGACAATTTATCATCAAAATTTACCCACCAACCCCACTCTCCTTCCCAGAACTCCCACAACCTGTGTTCCTCCAACAAGGAACCCGTCGAGTTCATGTTTGGTGTTCATCAAATATCAAGTTTGGAGACTTGAGTGATGCTGAAAGCTATTTCCTTGGTCCACTGCTAGGTCCTATTGGTAGTTGCTCTTTAAATATAGATGAGGAAGCCACTCAAACATCACAGCAAAGTCTTCTGAGATTCCGAGTATTTGTTGTGACCACTGGCTGCCCCATCCCTCAACTCCGGGGTTGTATCTTTAGTTCTCTCAACATTGAACAATCAATCTTCTGGGCTTTCCGAGATGCATGTGTCAATCTCACCCCTATCTGGAATTATGACTCTAATCTCTTCTTCAACATACCCCAGACAACCACACATAAACAAATAATGTTTTCTGAAGACCAACACTTGAATAACTTGTTGCGCCGCCATTGCCTAGCAAGACTCCAAGAGTATCAAATGACAGCAGTCCAATTTCTTTATCTGAATGAGGCTTCCAATTTGCGCACCATCAACCACTTTTGGCTTCACCGCGACAACAACTGGATAAGGGAAAGATCTGATCCGGCCACTCTTGAACCAGTAGATCTTGACAACATTCCTTGTCTTGGCTCAATTCTAGCGGACGACATGGGCTTGGGAAAAACATTGACAACCTTAGCATTGATCCTGAAAACCTCTTATCAGGCTTGCAACTTTGGGGATTCTCCTTCTCCTTTTGAGAATACTTCAAGGTGTGGTGCGACACTAGTCATCTGTCCTAAGGCAACCTTGACAAACTGGGAACACGAGATCACAACTGACTTTGCCAAAAACTCAATCCCCTACTTGATCTTCTATGGAAGAGGCCGTGATTGTATACCCAAGGAAACCCTCAAGTCATCAATGGTGGTTCTGACATCATATGACCTTATTGGGACAAGTGGAAACCCACTACACACCAACCAAAACACCATCGAGTCGCTGAATATGGAATGGTACAGGATTGTCCTCAATGAAGCTCAGTAAGTGAAGACTAGCTTTCTGATAAGAACCGTTTCATGTGCCCATGTCTTACACATTTCATTTCTTAGTATGATCAGGAATCCTGAAACAAACCAAACAATCAACATCCAAAGACTCCAAACCAACTTTGTGCTGTGCCTCAGTGGTACTCCTTTCCAAAACCGGGTCACCAACATCCAAAGCTTAATCACCCTCCTCAAAATCTGGCCGTGGGACCAAGAATGGATCTGGCGACAGCACCACATCCCTGGGATCAAAATGGGCGAGCCAAGAGCAATCCGGACACTGAACCAATTGATGGAGATGTTATGTTTGAGGAGGAAGAAGGAGGTGCTTTTAAATCTGCCAAGGAAGGTTGAGCATGTGATACGTGTGACAATGGGGAATCCGTGGGAAAGCTTCTATAGGGAATTTATGAATTCATTCAATC
>PGCI01000566.1:12500-28048 GCA_002873125.1 Puccinia coronata f. sp. avenae | reverse complement strand
CCCTCTCTTTTAACAAGTCGTCCCTCACCCTTATCTATCTCCTCTGCCTGATTTCTTCGAAACTCTTCTTAAAAGGTTAAGGAAAAAGATCAGAAAAATAAACCATTTTTTTTAAGATCACTGAGATATACAAGAAAAGAAGATTAAGGATTGTTGGATCGCCTATTAGGTGTATATATACTATATTGAGCAAGCCCAGGATTTGAACCTAGTACAACTGATCATGAGCCAGTCATGTTAACCTTTACACTAACTTGCATTTGGCCTATTTATCCCCCATTCCTTCTTTAAAAAACATTTCGAATAAATCCACACCTACCTCGTGCTGGAGAAAATACTTTTATAGCTTCACCACCCTTTTAAGTTAATTACTTAGGACTCTCTTACTTTTATTTCATAACTTATCTTACATATATACACCACTCATGCCCTTCTCCGTACCTATAACCTCCTAACCCCCCCCCCCCCACACACTCAAGCATCTTACCTGCCTACTCGCATTTATCCCAGTAGGCTCGCTAGCAGGCCTGCATGACATGAAATTTTAGTTATAAAGATAATCTATAGAATTTAGATGAGGAAAATATCTCATGAGTGGCGATTCACTATTCTATCTATTTTTTATATCTTACTATTCTCTATTACATCTTATTGTCTTATTATCCCTTATTCCCTTATCTTTATAGTTATATTACTATATACTATACGTAAATGGCTATACACCTCCTCTCTATGAGTTTGTCGACTATTATTATATTGTATTGTTTTTACTATGTTGATAAGGCCTATATATTATATACTACTGAAGTCTAAGTAATGATAACGTTAAATGATTCATACTTATCATAGAGATGCATGCTACTAGCTTCAGGACTTGTTAGTGATACACGCTCTTATCATTGCCCATATTTGACAGAATATGGTTATGATCGTACTATCTATGCTTTTGCTTTCTTTTCCCCTCCCATTTCTTTTATTTTTATTAATAAATCCATTTATCTTACCCCCTCCCACACATTCTATACATCGACTTATACACAGATATTGAATAATACAGCCCTGATTAGCCTATGAGTTGCGATAACGGTTTTAGTCATCAAATCTCATTCTATCCTTTAAGGTTACATTATTAATTATTTTATCAAAGTGGCCTTCTTCTTTACAACATATCAAGGTTTAATAGTTTATCTGCTCAACATGATTCTGATTCTTACTCTGATTCTCATTCTCATCCTGATCATGATTCCGGTCCCTGCTGGCTTATTCTCTTATTCTTACACACATATTCGCATATTTTTCTTACTCTTACTTTCCAGGGGGATATCTAATAAATTAGACTTGAGCAAGAGACATGAAGATAATCTAGTACTATATTAGGATAAAGACCTAGAGCTATTATTAGGACAAGTAGAGGTATTAGTACATTAAATTCTAGCCTTGTAAGATCTATAACAGGATTTAGATAACGAGATCATGATCCGAAACATATCCTGTTATAAAGGTAGATGGAATAACATGCACTTAGAACAATGGAAGTGCTGGCTAGTATTGTTATTATTGGGTGGGTTTGAAATGCACCCGCTAGGCTTATAAATTCTCCTGTCCAATTCCCTGTTAGCGGTGTCGCCATATTACCTAGTGTGAATATTAGGAAAAAAATAGAAAAGAGGGGCATATAAGTGGCAAGACCTCGATAATATCGGATCGTACGATCGTGATACCTGTCATAAATTACACCACCTACAAGAATGAATAGCGCTGGACTTACAGCCCCATGACTGATGGAAAGTAGTACACCTCCCTCTACTCCCGTTAGAGTATTGCTATAAAGACCTAGACACACAATCCCTATATGATTAATTGAAGAATAAGCTACCAGCTGCTTAAAATCTGTCTGTCTTAGACAAATAAATGCTGTATAAATAATCGATATTAGGCTTATTACTAGTACTAGACTTTGAAAATAGTGTGTCTGCTCAGGTATTAGCTGAATCAGAATTCTTATGTGTGCATATGTTGCCAGCTTTAGCACTAGCCCTGCTAGTACTACTGACACAGCACAATTAGCTTCAGCATGAGCTGTCTTCAGCCATAGGTGAAAAGGAACTAGTGGCGTTTTTACCGCCAGCCCTATGAAAATCCCTAGTCATATTAGAGGATGATAATCAGGACTCATTAGACTCAGTACTGCTATATTCGTCGTATTTGTCATCGTGTACATATTTAGAAATGATAGAAGCATGGGTAGACTCCCAAATAGCGTATATAGATGAACTAGAACAAGATGTCCCCAAAAAAAGATACTCTTGCCCCTTTCCCGAACCGTACGGGAACCTTTCAATTCATACGGCTCTCCATTCTTAACATTATCTTGCTCATGTTGCTTCATATTACAGGATCGGCATAGTGGTATCTGTTTCCTATTAGCTTTTATTATTATTTTATCTAAATGAGAGACCTTAGGATTAAGACCCTTTATAAACCTTATGTGACGTATTTCGACTCTATAGTTGGACTGACAATGGCTACATACTAGGTTCTCTAGTGAGGCAATATAAATCTTATCTGCGTATAGAGTTGAAATCTCTGGCTTAGCTGTTTTCTTAAATCCTAGGACATGGGTAGAGTCTTCTGGTTTTACAAAGGTTTGCCCTGACACAGGGTCTGTTAGGCTGGATCCATACCTTTTATAAACCTTAGCTTGACTATCTAGGCTGTATTTAGCCGCAAGGAGCTTCGCACACGAACTCTTTAGTACGAATTGCAGTAGTGAGGCTAGGTCATTGTAGTTTAGCGCAAAGGAATAATAATTAGTGAATCCTCTGTAGACCGAGTTATACAGTACTAGAATTTGTCTATGGTTTAGAGGTATTCATAGGTACCGAGGATTAGGTTGGCCATTCTTGATAAAACTTGTTTGGTGAAGTTTGGATCTAATCCTGTCAAGAGATACAGTTAGGTTAAGAGGTAGTATACATCTCTGTTTGTAAAACCCTCCTTTCGAAGGGTACTTCTGATGAGAACTGCGTTGGATATTGGTCCCAAGAAATACTGCCGTTTCGGTTATCATATTAGTGATTTTGGTCTTATCTTGATTTATTGTTATATCTTGATCGTTGCATATTGCCGTAATCTGGCTTATTATCTCTCGGGCTTCTGCCTTACTCCCTCTGATCCCTACTACTCAACTTTCAGCATATCTTACATAGTTAAGGCGTCTGTACTGGGGGTCCGAGTAGTCAGTGTAAGGAATGTTTTGTAGTTCCTTAAATCTTTCTTGGACCTGTTGAAGATCTCCTGCTATTTTTGCCTCCCTCATAAGATATGATATTCGTTGATATTCCTTGTTCGCTCTGGGTCTAGTACCTTTATCAAATCTATCCTTAATTTTTTGTATTTCTACATCTAGCTGGTGTATATAAATGTTGCTAAGGATTGGGCTAATAATTGATCCTTGTGGCGTTCCTACAATGTTGAGTTCATATCGTGCGAACTCAAAATAACCACATCTAAGGCTCTTTCAGATTAGCTTAGTGAATTGTTTATCGAGGATTTTATTTTCGATTAGGTTCATAAGTCTCTGATGATCGATTGAGTCGAAGCATTTGCTTATATCACCCTCCATTATTCAGGAGGCACTCTTAAATTTCTGCTTAATCGCTTCTAGAGCCGTATGACACCCTCGGTTAGGCCTAAATCCATGACTACTCTCGAGAAAAGTGGGCTCGTAAATAGCGTTAAGAAGGATTCTTATCGCTTCTTGTACAATCTTGTCCCTAGTATATGCGATCGTTAGAGGTCTTGCACCTCCCTTAGCTTGGGTTATCTGAATCCCTCTACCCGGTGTAAATTGAAAGGTTTCGGATCTGAGCTCCTGACTCAGCTTTAGGATAAATCCGTTACTTATCCTTTCGTTTACAATACCTGGTGTTATGTTACCCTGTCTACTCTTGAGGTTATTATAAGCTAGGATTATAAATTCCTCTGAGCAAAGCATTTTATAAAGCTTTCTGTCTACCACCTTATCCTGTCTCTCTGAACTGCGTTGAGCAAGACTATCAATAGCATTGGCTACATTTTTCGTACCTCCTGTACTGTAGCTCCTGCTGTTTGATACGTTAAAAACTGCCGGTCTTCCCTTTGCTCTCGCATTACCGAGACTGTATCCTAGAAATGTTACTCTTAGGTCAGGTACTACCCCGACTCTGTGACCATAGGTCTTACAACCCTTAGGCCATCCCATAGTTGTGACATTTGTCGACTTACTCCCCTTAGGTCATCAACTCATCCCCTTAATTCACTTTACTAGTGAACGTGCAAAAATAATCACCCATGTTATTCCTATCCCTCAAATTACATGTATTTTGAACAGCCTATCAAAGCAAAACTGCTCCCTTATCTGAGAGGGCACCGGAAATTTGATTTCAAACAGTATAGTCTTGACCTTAGAGAGAACACGTTGCGCGAAAACTATCGTTAGCTTATTTAAATACTTCAGCGCTTCTAGCAGAGAGGCTTTGCTCAGCCTTCGGTTTTCCCTTAGACCTCACTCCGATCGTGTCGTAATGTGGTGATAATTACGGTTTGTTATACAAACTTGACAAATGCTCCCGCAATGGCGCACAAATAGCTGATACGCTGCACTAATCCTCCTTCACCCCCCGTAAATCCCTACTAGAAGTGTTAGAGGAATCAGTACCGCCTCAAAGGATACATAAAATATAATTAGATCTAGACTTAGAAATACTGATATTATGAAACCTGAAAATAGTAGTATTAGACTTAGATAAAGCTTCTGCTTCTTATCCTCCATATAGTAACCTGATATAATCGCAATGGGTATCGTTAGGGCTGTTAGTATTACAAAAAATAGACTTAGACCATCTACACCAAACGCAATGTTAAACATCTCTCAGTCTGAAAACTCACTTACTATCTGTATCCCTACTTTTGAAAGATCGAACTCTATTCACATCATTATACTTATATAATATGTAATACAAGTATACATTAGACTTAGCTTCCTAATCTTTCTTACATCACTCCCACTTTTTACCCCCGTCAGAGCTACATGAATCGCCCCTATAAAAGGAATTATTATTAGACTACATACTACAAACATATGCTTATATTTCCCCCTTATATGTCCCACATTTTTTTATCTTTCATCATACCTTCACACCTTTACCCTTTATAAAACAAAATACACTCTCACATCCCCCACACCCCACATCCTCTTTACCTCTTATTACCCCCCCTTATACCCTTATACTTACATCTCTCGTTTTTGTCCCTTCATGCACGCTTACTCGCAATATCGCTTGCACACCTCGCTCACCTGCCTCTCACCCCCCCCCTACATGCCTTCAAAAAGAATAATAGTTATTAACTATGAAAAATATCTTCCTTCTTATTAGTCCTTTAACCTATTACTCGCCCTATATTATCATCAAAATGATATCGCAGCCTCTAAAAACGTTTAGTCCGCTCTGATGATGTTTAGTTAGGTTAGATTAGGTTAGGTTAGGTTAAGTTAGATTAGGTTAGATATAGTACCCATTATTATTAGTCTTTTTTACCCTATCCCTCTATATCACTCATACCACCCCCTCGTCCTCTACCTTCCGCACTTTACCCCTTGGACCTCCCCCCCCCACAACCCCCCCCCACCCTACAGCACCCTCTAAATGAAAAGTATAGATACATGTACTTGTTAATGCTTCCTGGTCTTATTTTAGGCTTATGACCGCCCTCTCTATCCTAGGCTTGCAAATATGCATATTATGCATACTGGAAAGGGTTGGACGTTTATAACAATCTTTTTTAAAAAGAAGAACTTAAAGATTTAATATCTTTGGCCTGCTCATTTTTCTATACTCCTCTACCTGATACCCTCTTCTGTTCTTCGGCTTAGGTTTATCTTCGGCTTAGGCCTATCTTAGGCCTATCCTATGCCCCACATAGGAGGTGAAGAGAAAAATAATTCTTACCACTAGTAGAAATCGAATCTACGCATACTCAGCATGAGTGAATTGTTCTACCGCTGAACTATAGTGGTTGATAAGAATCTAGTATGTAAGCCGAATCAAGTTATGTTGCCTATGAGGGTACTAAACTAAATGTTTATTCTTACGATCTCACCTCCACCTCTTCCAACCTTTCTAAAACTTAACCTACACCCCTCATCACCCTTACAACCATTACAAAACCCATGCTATTTAGTGAAAAACATGAAGTTGGAGGTCCTATACATCTTAGTTCTTACCCCCCTATATCGTATGTTGTCTGGGAAAGTTATTAGATCGAGGTTTACTGCCATAGTCGAGAAAAAGATGAAGTCAGGATTTTACTGCTATTTCAAAGCCTTTATAGTGTACTGTCTTACATATCCTCAAACCTACCTTTACCCCCTATTATTTTTATAATTATAGGATAGGATAGGATAGGATAGAATGTTCCATTATGGTTTGCCTTATTCGTCTCACTCTCACCTTACTCCATCATCATCCGCTACCCCCCCACTCCTTTCTACCTCCTTACTTTTATCCGCTGGTAAAAGTTTAAAACTTTCTATATCTTTTCTTCTACTCGATTAGATATTAGCTTTCTTTGACTTGGCTAAAGGTATATTATTATTTATTATTATAATAAAAACAAAACAAAACAAAACAAAACAAAACAAAACAAAACAAAACAAAACAAAACAAAACAAAACAGACATATTGTTTTCTCTCCCTGGATCTTATTCTTCTCATTTAGAGCTTCTTTTCAAAGGTTTTAGGAAAATAAAGAAGGGTTTATCCTCTTATCTCTCAGTCACCCCCATTTCTTTTTTATTAAAAAAAATAAATCTCCCATATTAAATGCTATATTTATGCAAATCACTTCATATCCTTGCTACCTCTCATTTGCATCTTATCCTTAAACACCTTGCAACAAACACCCCACCTTGATTATTACACTAAATGTTATCTATAAGAATTCGGACTTTACTTTAATTCTTCTACCCTTTTATTTACGTTATCATTCATCCACCTCACCTTATCCTTTACTGACCTCTTATACATATCTACACTCACTGCCCTCTTCAAAACATACCTTACACATACCACCCCCCCCCCCCCCCCCCCGCTACTGTCTAAACCCTTCCCTCCTTTAGCTGCACACCTTATTATATACAAACAAAAATTCCCCTACTCATTGGCGTAAAATATACTGAACAAAAGCATGCTCATCTTTAGTGCCTTACACTATACTAAAGACCTTATTACCCCATTCCTCTCCTTCTGCATCCTCCCCTTACCTTCCCACACCTTTATCGTTATTACTATACAGGGCTAAGAAGGATTACTTATAACAAGAGAATGAGTATTCGTACTTACAGTGGCTATCCCCTCTATTAGGTAGTGAAAAAGATACTATACTAGTGCGCGAATAAATCTTATAAACTCAGCTGAAAGATTTATCTACCTTAACCCTTTGTACACCATATAACCCTTATCATTACTCAACCCCCTCCCATTTCTTTCTTTTAAGAACCTTTCTTTTTATTTTAAATACATCTCCACCCATTTCTTTTCTATTAAACATTTATGATCCCCCCTATCTGATACGTATATATTTTAGTAAACAAAAAGTCTGACTTAGTCCTATTTGGACTACCATTAAGAGTGGCATGTTCGTGTTAGGTCTATGTAAAAGGCTTATAGTACTTTAAAACATGATCTAACCTAATCTTATCTTATTAACTGCCAAGGTGGAGAACTGTTTGAATTAACGAACCACAAGACTCTTATCATGTTTATAGGAGTTGAACCTATTCAATTATTATTACTTTACCACCCCCTGCTGACCCTGTCCTATCATTAGATACATTACCATGTGCTTATTTTTTACCTCTTTTTTACCTCCTCACACCCCCCCTCCATTTCTTTTTTTATAAAATATTATATTATTTACACATCTCTAATTTATCGGCAAAGGTTTAATTAGACCCTCTACTACTCTTATTCCTACTTTTTTAGCCGTCGTGGAGAGTATACTTGCAAACCATAAAAGATCTTATATACATATCAAAACGACCTTTTAAGTATATCATCCCTTTTTATCTATCTATCTCTAAATTACTGTGCCCCCTACATATCCCCTCTCAGGATATCTGACCTACCCTTCCACACATTACTCACTTCTACCTTATCTCTTTTCATAAATCTATACATCCTACCTCCCCTACACGTCCCTATTACATCTTCATGACGTACTTAGGCTTAGGATTCCATTGGTTCATTTTATAATGCAGAAGGATGATACTGGCTTATTTTTTTATAAACATCTATTATTTTGTATCCTTCATCTTTTTTATTATTAAATTTTATTTTATTTTATTTTATTTTATTTTATTTTATTTTATTTTATTTTATTTTATTTTATTTTATTTTATTTTATTTACTTAGTGTTATTTAAGGAAAAGAAAGGAAATGGTGTTATTTTTTCTTTTATTACTTATCTTTATTTTCTTTTTATTTATTACTTAGTGTTATTTTAGGTTGAGAAGGTAAAATAAATAAAATGGTGTTATTACTTATTTTCTATTCTCTTTTTTTATTACTTAGTGTTATTTTAGTCTAGTGTGTTTTATTATTATCTTATACCTCCCCCCCCCACCCGTAATATCTGAATATCCCTCTATGTGACTCAATAAAAACATCTTCGGGTTGGACGTTACATAGCGCACTCGCCCTTATTATCTTGCAAGGGTTGCGTTACTAGTTTGTTCACAGTTGTACCAAAAAAAATAAAATACTAGGTTTAGGGTAGAATCAGAGATTCGAACTCTGGACAAGGCACGCCACAAGTGCTTACTCTACCTACTGAGCTAAAACTACCTTTTACCTGTTCGATTGCGATTCCTCCTACCCTTTTTTAAAGAAAAAAGAAATCAAGATATCTCACTTAGTGTATCTTATAAAGAAAGAATTTTATCCTTTGAATTACATTACACCTCTTCGAAATAGATCCTATCCTTTACACCTTACCTTACTATACTTTTTATTTCTATCGCAGAGTTTATAGTGCTCATAGAAAGTGGAGTGTGTTATCCATCACTAGATTCTAATAGTCTTATCCAAAATCCCTTTCCTATTGTTAGATATCTTTACCCACCCCCCCCCTATCTACCTTTTATCCCTTTTCAACTATTGTGTACCCCCTCACCACCCCTTCTCCCGTACTTATAGTACACTCACACCCCCCCTCTCAAACATCCCCTACCACCACTCTTTCATTCGTGTAACCCATTTCTTTTTTAAGAAATCCTCACCTGCTTTACCCTTCCTCTCTCTCTTACCTGGATTTTTAAGGGATGGATGAAGGGGAAAGATTATCCATCCTTCTTATATCCTTTATCTGCTCCCTTTGATGGAATTATTATTATTATTATTATTATTTTTATTATAAATAATAATAAGGTGTTGATGCTTTATTATTAGGCTGAGAAGGTGAAGAATTATAAGAAAGAAAAGAAAAATGAGGCTGAAAGGGATAAGTAAATATCTCTCTTAGTGTACTACTATCTTGTATTTTATCCTATTTAGCATTAACACTACGATTATTCTTATCCTTATTTACCATTTACACGTAGTTTATCCCCTCATTACCTATACATCCTATCACCCTTATCTCTCTAGGGTTGAGCATTCATATGTATCCTCTTCATCCCTTCGACCCCCCCCTTATCTCTACTATATTAACAACATACGCACAACTTATTACACAAACTGCTATTACAGGCCCTATTGTTCTCGTATTACCTCTTATTATACTTTACACCTATTCTGACCTGGCCCTCTTTTAGTTTATACACTTCTACACTACACGATACTATCATTAACCTCATGAGAGTATTATACATAACCATAACCGAAACTCGGGAAGTACTGGAGAATTACTCATTTATTATTAAAAATGCACAGATACATTATTATTACCCCCTCTCTTCACCCCCTCTACCCTTATTATTTAGTTCTTATTACTTTACATATCTTTCCCCCGTTCTTTTATATGGCTCTGTAACTCGTTGAATATATCTGTTCAGAGCATGAATTATTTATGTCCCACCATTCTCTCTCACCGCTCGTATGGGTCCTATTTATTAGTCTACCCTATACCATCCTTGCATCCGTCTAAGGCTCTGAACACCCTCTATCATACACTACCCTGGGCCCTGCCATAGTGTTGCGTACCATACTATACTTATATTATGAGCTGAAATAGAAGCTGAGCCTCCCTCCGTTGATCTACTATTCTTAAGACCTATGTGGATTCACTACCTGGAGAATATAAACCGTCTATACCTCCGTTACACCCTCTTATCATACTGCTCGGCTTAAACACCTCTAGCATGCTGTCAAATGTTACCTACTCTACACATCCCCCCACCGTAATACTACATACTCACTCATCTATCCTATTAAAGCAAGACTTCAGATCTCTTATCATATATACATTATATATTTTATCATCTAAGTACACACACCCCTACACAAATCAAACGATACTTTAATGAGTTACCTTTATATTTGGCACACCCGTTAAATTATTATTACTATTTTTATTATTATTTTTATTATTATTTTTATATTATTTATTGTTTTAGTTTCTAAAAAATAAGGGGGATTTATTATTAAGACCCTCATCAGTAAACACTAATAAAAAGGAATAGTCAAACTACATCAACAAAATGTCAATACAGTGCTGCCGCCTCAAATCCTAGATGATGATGATCTGTTAGTTGGTAACTTATAATTCGAGCTAGGGCTACTGTTAGAAAAATCGTCCCGATAATGACGTGAATCCCATGAAAACCTGTACTAAAGAAAAAAGTACTACCAAATGCCCCATCTGAAATTGTGAAAGGAGCCTCTATATACTCTAGTGCCTGAAAACCTGTGAAAGTTACCGCTAGTGCAAGAGTTACTATAAAACCAATCAGGCATGACTTCCTATTCCCATTAATTAGAGCATGATGTGCATAGGTCAGTGAACTTGCTGATGTTAGAAGCAGAATTGTATTTAGAAGTGGAATCTCAAATGCATTCAGCGGTTCTACCCCCGGTGCTGGCCATTGAGACCCTAGTTCTACCGTAGGACTTAGAGCTGAATGAAAGTAAGCTCAAAAAATTGATACAAAAAAAAAGATCTCACTTACAATAAATAGTACTACCCCTATATTTATAGAACGTTGTACATCAAACGTATGATATCCTCCTAGCGCTCCCTCTGCACTTACATCCCTAAATCATAGACTTATTACACCTACTACACTTATAAACCCTAGTGCTACACCATAACCACTTCCCTCTACATCGTTAAAATAACATACTGATGAAATGGTTAGACTTAGCAGAGCAAAAGAACATACTATCGGTCACGGACTTATATCTACCAGGTGAAAACCATGCTTATGAAAAGTTGATCTTACTAGAATTATCTTCACTCTACGTAACAACCTCATAGTTATGCCCTTGATGTTGTAAACTTTACTTACCTTAAGGACAATCTTCCCCTCTTATTTACTTATACCCTCCCCCCATTATCCCTCCCGCTTGTCATAATTTTCTATTAACACACTCCTGTGAACACTTTCAACCATGGAAAAGGTACCTCCTCTTACTTTATTATCTAGCCTATTTCATTAATTTATAAACTCTGTTATGTGTCTGTCTGTATTCATCCTTACCCCTTATACTAAAGTCTTTTATCACCCTTTCTTTTTTATACATCTTTATCTCCTCCCCCCTCGGGTTCTGGCCCTACACATCACCTCTTTACACCATCTCAAATCTATCACTTCATTCCCCTCAGACTTGTACATAGGCCTCACCTCACCACCTCTCAATAAGTTTAGTATCTGTATTAGCTATGGCTATAGTTATCCCTATTAGATGTTGAGGATTTATAAATGGTATTTGTGATCTGTCTCCGACGATTTTTAGGTTTCTTCTCCATATGTGAGCTTACCTACTTAAGTTAAACAACATCCTACCCTTTCATCCACGCTTATATGTGCTTATCAAAGGGCATGTTATATCAGGACACGACGAGGATCGAACTCGTGATCTAAACCATTAGACTCATTAGCTCAAATAATGCGCCATTACCACTCAGCCACATGTCCTTGTGTCTATTCTACATACCCTCATTTACACTATTACGCCTACCCCCCTCATCCGGTTTATTTAGTATTTTATTGAAGAAAAACCTCGCCAGGGGGATATTTAGACGAAACTATTTAGTCATTCAAACTTTCAATTATTAGCTGCTACTACTTCTCTATCTACCTTTCGATACATCCCTCATATCCCTCACCTATCCCACTTTTCAGCTTATTCTTATACCCTCATCCTCTTTATTAACCTTTCAAGCTTTATTATTTTCTACTACATGCCTATATCCTACATCCTTACATATGTTATACCTACTCCCTTAAGTTTTATAGGTCTTCTATTCACAAGATGAAAACGTATACCCACTCCTAGATGTTTATGACATAAACGTTTACCTCCCTTATTTCTTCTTTATCTGCTTGGTCATATTAGTGTCATTACCCTTAACCCCTCGTCACATTTATAGCTGGTTTATAGTTTTCTCTCACTATTTAGATCAAATACTCTGTTACCTATATTTATATCTGTTAAAGGTTCCCTCATCATCCTTATATACTCTTACTTTTAGCCTTAACACATTTCTTGATATCGACATCTAACCTCCCTTCTTCAAAATTAATTAGGTTATTTACCTCTGTCGTTTGTTATATAGGTTTATATATTGCTCCGCCTATACCTATTACATCAACATAAGCTGTTGTCTGTTTACAACAAAGAGTATGAAATATGTCCTACCCTTTGTTGTATACTTTTGTCTGATGTGTGTACCTTATATAGTCTATCCTCTTTTACATAGCTTTACTTCTACCCACCCCTTTTGTTGGTTTAGCTTAGTTTAGTTTAGTTTAGTTTAGTCTTACAAAATACTTATCCTTTAAAACACCTCTATAACGCTACTATTTCTGTGTATCTATGCATTAATTATTGAATCCTACCCCCCCCCCCCCCCAAATGATCACTTACCTATTCTTATTGCCCTCAATATTATCTATAAACATGCCCTATATCCTACCTTCGGCTTTATACGATGTCCCTTTCAACCCCTTTAGTCGTTTGCACCTATCCCACCCCCCTTCAAACACTTACACAACATCTATTACTCTTTCGTGTTAATCCGTTGTACTTACAAACACTCTTACATACCCTGAAACTTTATAAGTTGACACTTGCATTAGCACTTATGCACTGCGTAGCGCGCCTGTTATACCCTCTAAATTTACCCATGCCACAAGGTATCATTACATCTTACTTTATAACCTCTCTATAAAACCCCTCCATCCGACTCTTCACACATTCTACCATGAAGTCTACTTAACATCTGGGTTTATCCCTTTTATCTAGGTCTATCACAGGCACCACCATCGTAAAGGTTTTTATTATACTCTCTCTTTTTATACTCATTAAGTCTTTACATTACAGGTTACTCGCCTTACCTTCCCTCTTACTTGTTACTACTTTAGTTTTATTGGCTTGCCTCATTTTTATTTACCTGGCTTTACTTTCATCCTCCTATCCCCCTGTTTCATACCATTTTCTCTTTATTACTGTTTACGCTTATATTCCTTATATATTTAAGGGTGTTTTATATTATCAAATGGAATAGGATTAGATTTAATTTTAGGGTTTCTACCCTCTATGTTACACAATTTATTTGTGTCCTTCTATCCTTAGACCATTGAATCCAGCCACTCCAGGTATTTATCAATTGACACTGCTTCTACTACAATACTTATATTACCGTGTGCAACACCACATAGTTCGGAACACTGACCATAAAATACTCCCGGTCTCTCCGCTATAGCTGATGTCTGATTTAGTCTACCTGGCACTGAATCGATCTTTAGTCCTAGTGAAGGTACACAAAAATCATGAATGACGTCATTTGCTGTTACAATGAATCTTACATGAGTTTCAACAGGGATTAGTAGTCTGTTGTCTACATCTAGAAGTCTTAGTTCACCTTGTTCTAGATCTGCATCCGGTACCGTGTACGAATCAAACTCAATTGACTCCCCATCGTCGTTAATAAAATCACTTAGCTCGTAAGATCAAAATCATTGACTCCCTGTCACCTTTACTGTTAGTGTTGGACTAATTACTTCATCCCTCTTTATTACCCTTATCTCATTTAAAAATTAGTTCTTATAGTCACCTATAAGTTTAGACTATGTCATCTACCTGCCTTTACTCTATCTGGCTGGCTGTTAGGCGCTCGTGTCAGGTTTATTGCTTGTACTGCTCACCTGTTAGTCGTTGAACCTTCTCACTTCATCTGCATCCTTTCAATACTCTTTATTGAGGCTTTAGCCTATACAAACTTTTGTCTTAAGGTGCAGGTACAAAAGTAAACTTGGCTGCAAATTGAGTTTATAAGAACAACTTATTTTTGCAATTCACCGAATTATCATTAAATAATAACTTACTTATGAGACAGATTCTCCTCTATAATAATTTCCATTATTATCTTACTATTCTATATTACATACATACTATGATTTATTCTATTACTTTAGCCTCTTACACTTTTTACTCTACATTATATTTCTTATTACTTCTCTCTTAGCTCTTTATCACTTTACCCCCCCTTTAAGGGTTGACACTTATTTTTTTACTGTTGCCTCACTCTTTTTTATATTCTTAAATTGAATTATCCCTGCTGGTTTATTTACTTCTCTTCTAGCTTTATTCTCCTTATGGAAAATTTAGCTATACCAGAAGGATCACGATCACTACCCCTATCATCTATTATCTTATTAGCTATTTATACCGCATCCAATTCTCTAAATAGATACTCTAAAGGATTTTTATTATTTAAAGGTAGTAAAGTAAAGTAAACCCCTCTTATTAAAAATTATTATTATTTCTAGTCACTACTTTTAGCTTATTATTAGTCTCCCGTTTCTTTTACTTCGCTTAGAGTTTAGAGGTGGTGTGAACTCCGTTTCCCTTCTACTTCACATCTTTGTAAACAAATACCATGAATACTCTACATTATTTATTAAATTGGAATCACTTTAACATGGCTACTCGTATTACTCTTATTTATTTTTTTTCTCCTCACCCCCCCTCTAGTTGGCTTTGTTCTCTCACCCCCCCCCCCCCTATACCCCCTACAAAACTCATCTTACTTCTTTATACCTACTACGGCTGTACACGTTGTTTTATTATTGGCTTAGCTGTTACTTTAACATTTATAGACTTAATCATTAACGTACTGCTATTATATTAAATAGATCCTTATCAGAGAAATGACCAATCAGATATAGAAGCTTAAAACTTGGAAAAGCAATCGCTACTAGAATTAGCGCTGGTGTAATCGTTCAAATTAGCTCAATCAGTGTCCCATGTGTCTGGTACTTATGTACAATGGCCTGCCGCTCTGAA